>JAUZSU010132949.1:0-16455 GCA_034780255.1 Parotocinclus maculicauda
ACGGGCTGAAAAAGCTTAAGAAAAAAAAAAACTTTTTTATATAAATACCAAATATATATATATAAATAAAATTTTTTATTTTATTGTATTCTTCAAATATGACCGTCGGCGGATCCACGATACAAGCAATAAAAAAGTCTGGCCTAAAAGAGCTTGTAAAGCTCTGTCATCCTCACAACAAGAAGGTCCTGGGTTCAATCCCAGGGTGAAGTGCTCTGGGTCCTTGCTGTATGGAGTCTATGTCCTCCCTGTGTGGGTTTACTCTGGGTACTCCGGTTTTCCCCACAGTCTCTATACACATATTGTGTGTGTGTGTGTGTGTGTGTGTGTGTGTGTGTGTGTGGAATGGCCAATGATGCCGGTAGTAAAGTTAAATATGCCAATAAGCAAACACATTTTCACCTTAAGAGCCCTTATAGGGGTTAAGATGCTTTTATCTTCACAAAAACGTTTGACAAATGATTGAGACTCTTTTCTTCTGCATCATATCAATAACTGTCATTTCCCTAAGCATTTGTTGACCATAATAGCACAGGCAGTGCCTTGTCTGTCTTCCTGGAAATACTGCTCAATACCTCCATTTTGGAGGATTGGTTCCAAACTTACATCACACACCATATTGCTCACAGTGGAGAACTGGATACCAAATAACTCACCGGTCTATGCTGGAGGTCATTTTGGAGCGTGATTAGGGCTGCAGTGGGAGACGGAGCTTTAATCGTGAGGTAGACATTTGTACATAAACCTGCACAAGAGGAACACATACAGAAACACATGGATTTTATTTTGATTGTGCCTTATGAGGAGATATTATATTAGCATAATAAAGTATCATTTAATCAAAACTCAACCAACCTCTAGTCCTGCTTGCTCAAAGTGAGAATGAGGAGCTCGCCACTGGATGAAGATCAGCTTGGTATGGGAGCTGTGTTTTTCAGGTTCACTTAGGCGGTGCAGGAAAATGCCTCTGGATCATAAGTAGCCTGTGGATCCCTATGACTTGTGTAGGTTTTCTGGAAGGCGTGAGCACACAGGAACCACATGTCAGCAGAAAACTCCTAAGTGCCAAACAAAGACATTAAATAAAAGTCAAATCATTATTCACAATTCGACCTAAAATGATAATTTTGGACATGTGCATAAAATAGGCTTTAACCAGAAAGGTCATGGTGCTGGTTCCAGAGCCAGATCATGAAGAAATTGGCAGCACCGGCACAGACTCTGTGGAAAATTGCATGATTACTGCATAACTCACCTATTATTTCAAGAGCGCTCTTTTTTTTGTTTGGGACCAGTGGCTATCACTCTGAAACAAACAAAAAGAGACAACATCTTGAAGTAAAGCTTCAAACTTATAAAATAACAACACAACCACAGCCAGCATCAATTAATCAATCCAGTATGAATCCAGTACAGCACTAAAAATACAGCAGTACTTTTAAGTTTATGAACCCTTTAGGATTTACTATAATTCTGTGTACATGTAGCCTAAATGATCTATAGTTCTTAAGCATTATACTAGCCACTCAGTCCCTTGGTTCCTCAGTTTTGTTTCTCCATAGTTCTGTTATTTGTTTGGTTTGTTGGTGTCTTTAATTCCAGAGTTGGATACTAAGATTTGTAGTTGATCAGTCCTAGGGGATTTGTATCATCATTTAATAATGTTACAGATATAGATAGATAGGATATATACATTATAGAGTATGCCAAAACAGTCAGAAACAAACCTTAAGCGTTTATGAATTCGAGGAGTTACTGAGCCAGGTAGAACACACTGTGGGCATGCAGTGTGCAAGTTCCACATCTCAAATTAGTGTTCTATCTAAAATCACATGACTAAAGCTAAAAATAAGTCATTAAACAGCTCCAGAAAACGAACTTACATAAAACCACCAGCCTTGCAGTCTACATTGTTATAGGTGGTTTGGCTTTGAAAAGACAATCTGTAAACCATGTAGGAATATGCTGCTGTTAAAAAGCGCTCAACAACAAACTTTAAAATATTTCACCACCGTGCAGACCAACCATCGTGCAGAATATGATGATAACGACCAACTTCAGGTGTCAGCTCACCACAACAGGCTTAACCCAAGGCACCAGCACAATAACACACTGAGCAAGTTTTAGTGAAAACCTTCCATTGGATGGATGGATGGATGGATGGAGATACATAGAGAGATAACTACATAGCTATTGTACATAGATAGATAGGAGTGGGTAGACAGGCAGGTAGGCAGACAGACAAATAGATACTTTATTAAATGGAGGGTAATTAAATAATTATTAAACATATTAAATGTTAAAACTAGCCCATAATTAATGTATTCACCTGCATAGCATCAGTTGTAATTTTACTTCCCTCAAATCTTTTAGCTGACTTTCTGTACAACATAGTCTAAATAACTTTTAGCATATGATCATCAAGCTACATTTGTCTGTACACCTGCCATTTTAACAGCTGGACAGTTATGATATAAAACACCAGAATCACTGAAATATTTTTATTTAAACAGAGAGGCAAGGTTTAGACCATTTCTACCACTGACAGTGATGACAGTTGGAATACACGTTACTGTTCACTGATGGTGTGTTATAAAAACAACTGTCTTAAAAAGCATGAATATTATTTGTGTCATATGGGAGTGGCCTTTCACAAGAACCAGCAGAATAGACAAAGTATTTTCAAAAGACCAACCTTCAACAATGGTTAAGAGAATAAACAACTGATAAAAGCCTACGTCGCATTATTCTGTTTAACAGAATGTTGTCTGAATGCAAATGTGGGACACTTGTCTAGTTTGGAATATGGTGCCTTATATACATTCAATATAAATTCCTGATATTATCTTACTAGTGCCTGCAAGTGATTAAAAAAAAACAAACACAAAAGCACCCACAACAACTATATGTATATAATAATATCATTTAGAGTTACCAATTTAAAATAAAGTTCCAGTAAACTTTAAAACATGACTATTTAAGAAATGAATTACATTTTCATTCCAGCCTACAAGGTGTAAAACAAGGTACTTTTTTGCTATCCAAGGACAGGTTGTCCAAACGGTGGACAATAAAGGCTTTAAAGTACACCCACTTCCAAATAAATGATTATAATTACATTGTTTGCTTTTGGGTAAATTAGACATCCCAGTAAAAGTAAACATTTATCTTAAAAGGCCAATTCCAAACTGAGCAAGCCAAGGGTGACAGTGGAAAGGAATAACTCCCTGAATGTAGAAGGAAGAAACCTTGGGAGGACCAAGACTCAAAAAGGGACCCATCCTCCTTGGGTGGCCTAGATTTTAACTAAAATATTTAAGCTTGTATTAATGGTAAAAAATTCAGCAAATAATAACAATTAAATGAAATAATGTAAAACAAATTACTTACTTATAATTACTTTAACTTGTATTTTATTGTGGACAGTATGAACCTAATATATTTAAAAAAAAATTCTTATCAACTTAATTAGATTTATTAATAAGCTACCATTCCTGCATTTCAAGCCTGCAGCACATTCCAAAGAAATGTTGCGATGAGGCCAATTTAGTTCTAGCAATTAGGTAAAATAGGTAAATAATGATTTCAAACAGGTGATGTCGACAGGTCATGATAATCACGATTTGCAGCATCCAGGAAAGGCTAAGTCTACAACGAGCAAATATGGGCAAAACAAATTGCCAAAACAATATTACAATTCATAAAACAATGATCTTCAAAGAGAGATTTTCAGAAAATTATATATTTTATAATCTGCAGTGCATAATATAATTGAAAGATTCAAAGAATCGGAATTAATGTCAGGAATTCATAAATGAAGCTGACCAGAAAATAACATGAAATACACTGCTCACTAAATTAGGTGACATTTTAAAATGAATATGAAGAAGATCCTACAAGAACTGCTGGACAATCTGATCTTGTCCACCTTTTGGGTGACCATAAACCCTACTGACCAAACAATGTGTGGCACTCTCATTCAGTTTAACATTCTTCTGTTCATCACCATTAATATATCACGTTACTCAATCATGATAATTGAGTTTGCATCTAATTTGTGTAACCAAACAACTTTCTTTGTCTTTTTATTTGCTTTTCTGATTATCTTGTTTAATGTAATAAAATCGGCTTCATAATCATTTTAAAATATCCCCTAATTTTTGTGATCAGTGTATCTTGGCTTCAAACTGTTTGCAATAAAATAAAAGTCCATACCATCTCAACCATTTTCTGATTTGGGGCTGTAAAATAAAAATGAATTAACACAGCTACAGGTGCTTATAAGAGAAATAAAAGAGGATCAAATCCTGCACTTACACCCTGGTGCATCAAATGCCACAAATCCATCCATAAGGATCAGGAAAGGACCGAAGAATAAAGACATGGGGGCGAAATGAGAATGCCAGATTGAGAGGACACAAATTAGTTGAGGTTACAGCAACAAACCTTAACGACAGCATAGTAATTGCCTAGTAATTCAGTGCAATTGCTCCTCTCAGGGCCCTGCTATTGGAATACATGAGGACATTGTTTAAGGGAAGCGGTTAACCTGACATGGTTTGATTTATGAACACGCGCTATAAATGCGTGCCTGCGTTCATTTGTACAGCTGGATTTGGTGCAGTCATTTCTAGAGGGGCTATGTCAAAACTTCAGCCTTTAGAAACCAGCCAGGCAAATAAGAACATCATCACTGTACCAGGCCACTTCACACGTAACTACAGCTCAAGCCAAGGTAGTTACTTACATGCTGAAAAGAAAAGAAGATGAAAAACACTTTAGTAAATTCCATTATTGAAGCCATAGGAAAATTGAATAAGTCTTGGAAAATATGTTTAAAGTAGACAAAAAATGGCATGCACATTTTGAACTACAGTGGGGAAATAAGAATTTGATACACTGCCGATTTTGCATGGTTTCCCACATATAAAGAATGGAGAGGTCTGTAATTGTTATCATAGGTACACTTTAACTGTAAGAGACAAAATCCAAAAGGACAAAAATGGAAAATCCCTTTGTATGATTTTTAAATAATTAATTTTCATTTTAATGCATAAAATAAGTATTTGATCACCTACTAACCCAGAAGAATTCTGGTTCTCACAGACCTGTTAGACTTTCCTTAGGAAGCCCTCCTATTCTGCACTCATTACCAGTATTAATTGCACCTGTTTGAATTCATTACCTGTATACAAGACACCTGTCCACACAATCAATCAATCACACTCTAACCTCTCCACCAAGCTCAAGATCAAAGAGCTGTCTAAGGACACCAAGGACAAAGTTGTAAACCTGCACAAGGCTAGGGGGCAACAGCTTAGTGAAGAGGTAACAACTGTTGGTGCAGTTATAGAAAATGGAAGAAACACTGTCAGACTGTCAGTCTTTCTCGGTCTGGGGCTGCATGCAACATCTCACCTCGTGGGGTAAGGATGATTCTAATAAAGGTTAGAAATCAGCCCAGAACTACACAGGAGGACCTGGTCAATGACCTGAAGAGAGCTGGGAGCACAGTTTCAAAGATGACTGTTTGTAACACACTACACCGTCATGGATTAAAACCCTGCAGGGCACGCAAGGTTCTCCTGCTCACACCAGAAAATGTCCAGGTCTATTTGAAGTTTGCCAATCTGATGATCCAGAGAAGGCATGGAAGAAGGTCATGTAGTCAAATGAGATCAAAATAGAGCTTTTTTGTTTGGACAAAGAAGAAGGATGAGTACAACACCAAGAACACCGTCCCAACCATGAAGCATGGTTGAAACATCATTGAAGGTGCTTTTCTGCAAAGGGGACAGGGGGACTGCACTGCAGTATTATAGGGAGGATGAATGTGGTCATGCATTGTGAGATTTTGGCCAACAAACTTCCTTCCCTCAGTATGAGCATTGAAGATGGGCCATGGCAGAGTCAGGGTCGAGGAGTGGCTCAATAACAGGCATTTCAAGATCCTGGTGTGGCCTAGCCAGTTTCCAGACCTGAAGCCTACAGAAAATCTTTGGAGGGAGCTGAAACTCAGTGTTGCCCAGTGACAGCCCAAAAAACCTGAAAGATCTGGAGAAGGCCTGTATGGAGGAGTGGGCCAAAATCCCTGTTTTGTGTGCAAAGTTGATCAAGAACTACAGGAAACGTCTGACCTGTAACTGCGGACAAAAGTTTCTGTACAAAATACGAGTTCTGTGTTTTTCTATTGTATCAAATACTATCATGCAATAAATTGCAAATTAATTATTTAAAAATCATGCCATGTGATTTTTTGGATTTTTTTTCTAGATTCACACAAATAGTGGAAGTGTACCTATCATAAAAATTACAGATCTTTCCATTCTTTCTAGAGAGGAAAACTTGCAAAATCGGCAGTATGGCAGTACATCAAATACAAATTTTCCCCACTATATATATATATATATATATATATATATATATATATATATTTTTTTTTTTTTTTTTATTCCCAAAATGGAATACATATCAAATGGGACATACAGCTTTGATGTTAACATCAGCCCCAGCATCAGCCATAGTTGCAGCCATGTCCTCTTTGCCATGCTTAGCAGCCCAGTGCAGGGCAGTCTGAGAAAGAACAAGGAAAGTATCTCAATTTTATATACATGACATCGTAATTGCACTATTAAACACATGTCTGAGGTAAAGCAGCTTCTTTATTGTGACCATTTGTGTTGCATCTATCACAGTGGTTGGTAAAAACCATAATGTCAAATCATCATTTGTGACTTTCTCCAATTGCTAAACAACCATGCACCCCATTCATAAGGAGGAAGATTCACCACAAAATCAGAAACAGTTAGTTTCTAAAATAGAACAATAGAAAACTATTATGTTTGTTGTTTTAGCAATAGCATAACGAATGGGATCGAACCCAGGGTGGGTGCAGCAGCAATTTGCTAGCCCACCACCACGGTGACCTGGATGTTTTCCAGAAACGGGTACAACACAGACACATGGAGAGGTGGCTGGAAAGGGCAGCATATCCCAGAATTGCAACGGTGACCCTTGTGAGTCAAGATGGACTGGTCCAGGTTAAACAATCATCTGTGACTCCAGAACACCTCCCAACAACCCAATAAGGATAAAGTAAAACAAGGAAACTAACCAAAATAAATCTATACACATTGTTCTGTTAAAATCAATACACCTCACATTAGCTATTACATAAACACGTAAAAGTAAACAACACTAATAGTGTGATGCTGTAGGCAAAGCCATACCGGCATCATGTGGATGTTACTTTAACACATACCACCTGCCTATACACTGTACACTCCATCCTGACAATGGTATTACTTCATAAAAGTGGAAACCAGAAGGCTGTAGGTCACAGTGGCAAATATTTTCCCCTTATACTTAGGCAACAACAACAACCAGCAGCTTCACTGGGATTCCAAGTTGTCCCATCTACAATCCCAAGAAGATTCATGAAGAATGATATTTTGGAGGGGTAGCAGTCAAGAAACCACATATTCAGTATGAAAACAGGGTGAAAACACTAAGATATGCTAAAATTGTTATGCATATCATTGGAAAAGTGACATATGCATGTTTTAAATCTTTGGGTGAAATCATCTACAATATGTTATATATGTTAATTATATTATTCCTAAAACAAAAAAATCTAATGGTAGGCCAATACTTTTGCACACTGTTGTAGCTTATACAATTTCTAATATATGTAATATAATTTATCAAAATAATTTTAAGTGGTACGTTTTTTGCTTAGTGGTTAAGGTATTGGCAGAGGGCTGAAATCCAACCTCTGCCAAGCTGCCAGTGTTGGGCTCTTGGGCATGACCCTTAACCAAAAATTTTCCTGGATGGTAAGATTGTATCAGTGTCAATCTGGATAGGGGTCTATGCTAAATGACTAAATGTAAATGTAAAAAATTCTACACAGATCTCTGAGATTTTACACTATAGTGTAAACATCTAAATGTGCACCTTTTTCTATTTAGTTGGAACTGTGGTAGCCTAGTGTTTAAGTTACTGGACTGTGAACCAGGGTTCAGATCCCATTTCAGTCATAATGCTATTTTTGGTCCTTGAGCAATAAACACAAAATTGCTTGGAATGTAACAGTTGTACTTGTTAAGAATGTATCATTTGTCATTTCCAATACAAGGGTATCTGTTAAATGCCTATTTGTAGATGATGTAGTTGCTAAGTACAACCCCAATTCTAATGAAGTTGGGACGTTGTGTAAAACATAAATAAAAACAGAATATGAAGATTTGCAAATCCTTTTATCCCATATTCAACTGAATACACTACAAGATACAAGACAAGATATTTAATGTTCAAACAGATAAACTTTTGTTCATTACAAATATTCACTCATTTTGAATTTGATGCATGCAACAAAAGACTCTGAAAGTTGTGGAATACTCAAAAACACCTGTTTGGAACATTTCACAGGTTAGTGTCATGATTGGGTATAAAGGGAGCATCCCTGAAAGGCTCAGTACTTCACAATCAAGGATGAGACAACTGCATGAGCAAATAGGCTAACAGTTTAAGAACAACATTTCTCATCACACAATTGCAAGGAATTTAGGGATTTCATCATCTACAGTCCATAATATCATCAAAAGATTCTAAGAATCTGGAGAAATATCTGCAAGTAAACAGCAAACAAAGAACAGTGAATGCCCGTGACCTTCGATCCCTCAGGTGGCACTGCATTAAAAACCAACATCATTCTGTAATGGATATTACCACATGGTTAAAACTCTACCATGCAAAGCTAAACCCATATATTAACAAAACCCAGAAACACCATCAGCTTCTCTGGGCCTGAGCTCAAGTGGAAAAGTGTCCTGTGGTCTGACGAGTCCACAATTTAAAGTTGTTTTTGGAAATCATGAACATCGTGTCCTCTGTGGCAAAGAGGAAAATAACTTTCCAGATTGTTCTTAGCGCAAAGTTTAAGGGTGTGTTAGTGACCTTGGCATGCGTAAATTGCACATCTATGAAGGCACCATTAATGCTGAAAGGTACATATAGGTTTTGGAGCAGCATGTGCTGCTATCCAAGCAACGTCTTTTTTAGGGACGTAGATGCTTATTTTAGCTAGACAATCCCAAGTACCATTCTGCACATGTTACAACAGCGTGACTTCATAGTAAAAGTGTGCGGGTACTAGACCTGTGTCCCAAAATACAATGTGCAAAAAACAACAACAGAGACCTGTTGAGCAACTGAAGTTGTATATCAAGCAAAAATGGGAAATAATTTCATCTACAAGGCTTCAACAATTAGTGCCATCAGTTCCCAAATGCTTATTGAGTGGTGATGTAATACAGTTGTAAACATGCCCTTGTCCCAACTTGTTTGAAACCTGTTGCAGGCATCACATTCAAAATAAGTGAATATTTGCAAAATCAAATAAAGTTTATCCGTTTGAACATTAAATATCTTGTCTATTCAATCTTGTGTATTCAATTGAATATGGGTTGAAAAGTATTTGCAAATCATTGTATTCTGTTTTTATTTATGTTTTACACAACGTCCCAACTTGGAATTGGGGTTGTAACCCTTGTCGTTCACGTTTTACGATTTTTTCAATTTTATGACAGGAATCCTATATTATACATAAATTACCAAATGTAGGTCAATTATTGTATTTAACATACAGCATTTAAGGTGGGCTATGCTATGATATATATACAGTATATATTAAACTCATCAGTTTACGATATTAATTTGTTGGAACGTATCCACATTGTACAACAGGGACAATCTGTATTAGAAAGCAGCTTCAAACATGTGGTTCATTGAATGAACTGACTAGTTAAATGGCTGGAATAAATGCACACTCCTCTACTGAAGTGAAAACCACCAATCTAATCCCTACAAGGCTTCCGGTGAATCACACAATCCTTAGGCCCACATGACCCAAACTGTAATTCTTCAGCAACGTGCTGCTTGCTTTTTCTGGAAACTCCACAGGTCTCACAGTGATTTGGAAAAGGCCACAGGCTTCTATTGGCCACGGGCAGAAGTGCCCAGCTGTGCATGGGGAGGGGAGAGAGTGCATGGAGAGAACGGGTTCCTGCCATCTAATGGCAGCCTAATTACAAAACAACAAACCAGTGTGCCCACTGCGGGGGAAGCTGGGACCTGTCACCCGGTGCAAGATTGATGATGTTGGTATGACCCTGTGATAGAGGACCCACCCAGGCATCAGCCTACTGACAAGCTCATCAAGATGACACAGAGCCACCACACACACAAACACAAACACACACACACACACACACACACACACAGATAAAGCTTTAATAATGGATAATGTTCACAGTCATAGACAGGAAAGACAGGTTATATGTGCAAAAACAAGATGTTTGGTCAAGGGGGGTAAAACAGGGTTTGGGGTAAAACAACACAAATAATTAAAGTGCAGTCATCAAAATGTAAGTACGCACATGTACACACTCCTATCATTTTATTACTCAAAAGTTACCCAGGTTTGTGCAACAGAACTCATTCTGACTTCAGACCTATTTTACTTCATCAACATTAATTTGATGACATTAATGTAAACCATACACACCACATGAGCAGTTTGGTAAAATTACCAGAACACCTGGCGTTAGTGTGTTTTCTCACCTACACCCCACTGTAAGTGTGCTGCAGCAAGCAACCCTTAACCCCTCCTCTAAGTGCGGCCCAGGAGACAGATTGTGATAAATGGAGTCTGGCTCTTCTATCTACGGCCCTATTGTCCTCACTGTCACACTCTCGAGACGGATTGGTCATCTTGGCATTTAAGTGACAGGGCGACAGGTCTCAGGGGGCGGTGTGTGACGGATGATGACCAACAGGATGTGGCGTCTCCTGTCCTCATTGCTCAACTTCCTGTCTAGGCCCCGTGGGGTGTCCCTCTGGCCACATTGGGTAAAATACAACATCCAGGCCTTGTTCTATGGGACTCTTAACAAGGGACACAAAAGGATGCAGTGCCACACATATTCAAGGTGCCTTTAAAAAGGAGGAGATGAGCAAATTATATACTTACAAACTGGAGGAAGGAAGAGAGGTCCAGGACAAGAGAGAGGGTCCGTGGTAGACAGGACATGCAGGAGAACACAGAGAGAGATAATAGGAGGGGGTAAGGGTTGGGTACAGGTGGCTTTTCATTCATGTTATCTATCTTCCACTTGTTGACAGACAAGTCCAGCTTGTGATGTTTGAAGTCAAAGAATGTTTACACTGCATCTGGGATTTTTATGTCATCCTGCTAGAGATGCAGCTGGAATTCCACTCCCCAATCGAGGAGCTTCAAACATGTAAACCGTAAACTGAGATAAGACCAGTGTCGGGTTACCAGCAGCTGCTGAAACACTAATTTCTTAAGCAAGAGGCTCAAGGCAATGCTTAACTGCTTAAAGCGAATCAAGGACTTAAGCCAAAGCCAAAAAGGAAGGAGCCAAGGGTCAATAAAAATGAGCATCCCTCTCCAGTACTGACTAAGCCCTCATAAAGGCTTACACAAGCTAACTAGTGATTCTCACTGGCACACTTAAATGGAACCTGCCAGCCCAACTATGGCAGCTAGAGACTTTTGCCAACTTAGTAGAAGGTGTTGGCTTACCCTGTGGTCCTTGCCCAGCTTGGCATGCGACTATAATCTGATGGAGAGGAAAGGGAGGGCATCAAAGCCACCCGAGGTCAGATTTGCCATTGTTCCCCAATTAATCCTGGCCTGCGCTATTACTTTCAGATTATCTTTAAGTGGTTAAAGTCTTTGAGGTGGCACCTAATCTCCCCTGTACTTCAATCCTTATTGTTGTATCTTGTCCGGGTGGGGAAGGGAGAGGCTTAGTGGCTCTTAGAAGGTGGTCCAGGCCTAGATGCTGTGAGAACTCCAGGCCAGGGAGGGACAACAAACACTAGGTCAAAGCTCTTAAGCGCACATGGAGGGGAGGGGGGCAAATAAAAGGACTGAAGCTTGTTTGGAGGGTGCAAGAGCTAAAAAGCCATCTTTCATAATCCTTTTGATAGTAGGACTTTGAAATGCAAGTCTGGTACAGATCCCTTTTTCATTTCTTCACATTGCACTTGGAGACAAAAAAGAGAACTATATAACATTATGTGTTGTGGGGAACAGAACACCAGAAACACATATAGAAGATACAACTAGTTCTGTTAAATCAGAATGGCAGTTAAGTGAGATAAAGTTTATCAACAATTAACAAAAAATGCTTCACTCACCCCCTTCAAGTTGAGCATTACAGTCACCAACCAGGACAAAATGCAAGAAAACAGAGGAAAAGAAACAGATTAATTCACAGTAGTTTAAGTTCCACTCACAAGTTTACATCCCTTCATTGTAGGTGTGGTTGTTTTATGGGCCTTGCTAATTCTTCTCCAAACATAATGTTTATTTATTAATTTATAGACTCACTTATCCATAGTGTTTTATTGCAGAGCACAAATTTTGGTTATCTAATTGTTCAAGTGGTCATGGAAATATAGCATATTCAGATTTTTAGATTGGATTACGACCTAGAAATGAGACTAAGAAGTCTGATAAAGAGAGCTGGATTTCTCAGCACACATGTAACCTTACTTAAATTTCAATCGGTTTTCCAATCCTGAGCATGCGGGCAAATACAGCTATTCTAAGCAACTTTAGGCTTATTAGTCTATGAAGCTGCTAAGAAATATTTGTAATTGTGCATTGCAAGTTTTGGGTGCTTGTTTCTAAAGTGTTATTTAGGGCTTGCTCCCTGGTCCCTGAGCTTGCTCCCTCATTTCTCTTTAATATTCCTACAAGTTTGTTTTTTTTTTAAGAGGATTAAATATTAATTTTTTAAGTGATCAAGTGGTCACTCCCTAACATTGTAGCTGAGTTGTTTTTTAGCCAATTTGCATCAGTAAAACTGGTTGCTTGTTTCTCTTGCTGGATCTGGCAACCCTGGCATTACATGCCTCACCTGTGAAATGGCTTGTTCAACAAATGCTTGCCTCTATCTTTGCAGCAATACAGGACAGTTGTAAGTAGGGCAGCACTGCAAACTCTTAGAAACCATAAAAAAAGAAGATCCATATTTGCCGGTAAGCAGAATCCATGTGAAAGTTGTGGAAGGAAGTTTGAAGTTTACATCCCTTCTCTGAGATTATTGGCTGGTGGCAAAGTAGAAATCCTATTATAGTCATATAAACCCAGAGTTTTCCCAGTACTTGATTACACGTAAACTTGTTGATGGGATTACTGAGAAAATCTGATATTATGCAGTTATCAGATTATTAGGTGCATGTAAACGCACTCAATGACAATTTTAGTTAGGAGTAAAGTTAGTACAGATGCTATTACGCAATAACATGTCCTAAATTCAGCACTTTGTCATAACCTCTGAGTATTTCCAATTCCATCTTAACTCATAACATTTCCATTTAGGTCAACACTATCCTTATTCAACAGCAATACAGCATTTGACAGTGTACCTTAATTTATCTTAGACAATTATGGACAGCAATAAAATAAAATGTGTTGTGATTGCAAGCTAAATTGCTCGTGCCTTCACAAGCCATAATATGACAACTGGCAAACTGTTGCAACCAAATTTGGAGAGGAAAAAAACTCTTGGTGCCACTGAGCCAATACTGCAAAAATGCTATCTATGCCATTTGTTACAAATTGATTAGTCAAACTCATTTTAATAGATTGGGATTTCTTAATTTGAGATAAATTGCTTAGAGAAAAGATAATATTGCTAAATGAAGTTTAAATTAAGTAAAATAAGTAAAAATAAAATGTATCCTGTCCAGGTCAAATCTTAACTTAGAAATACCCCAGTAAACTCCACTATGCTTTGTGTTGAATTTACTTTTAGGGTTTTTTCTTTTTCTTTTAATTTTGCTTTTAGCTGTCTCAGGTGTAACATATAATATGATTTTAGATAAACTGAATTTCTATCAATAATGCACTGTTCATGGATGACTAATAGCATTAACTTATGGTTTTTACTAAATAAAACAATTTTTGTGCACAACTTGTTTCCTTAAAATGCAAGTTTTTCCAGAGGTTTATGAGCAGAATGGTATGTTCATATGAAAACTTTTAATTGTTAACTATACAAAAGCATTATGTTAAACTGTAAAAAGAGCAAGTACTTACTGAGGTGAAATCCTGGTTTGATGTAAACATGCAAAAGTACAAAAATGTGTTATTTATAATACAAACATTATTTTAATTAACTCAATAGTAAATTTTCATTAAAGTCTATTCAGTACTACAGGGGCTCTGGGTAAAAATCGAACATTATTATTTATCCTAAACAAAGTAACAACCGGTTACTTTTTTGTTGGCCAATGAGACGTCCTGACTGAGTAGCTGTTCCAGGTGTGAGAGTCTGCCACAGGCTGCATGATAGATCCACTCTTTCTCGATAGGATCCAGCTATAAAGTTGGACACACATTAAGGTAAACAAAGCCACTAAAGAATTCTTATATACCAACATTATATATAATTGGTCATTTCATTTCATTGCTGAAAGCTGAAATTTAAAACACATAAACAAAATACATTATTGTCTGTTTTTTGAGTTGCACACAAACACATTATTTTAAATACTTTTTTAAATGTTTCTTTTAAAAATGACTTTTTACAACATTTTAACTGTTAATCAGATGTTTTATCTCATTGTTCGGTTCGCTTAATCTACTTTTAGGACTTGTGTAAAATCTGATGATGTTTTAAGTTGTATTTCCCTGCTGCTTTACAAAAAGGTTCTCAGGGCATATTTTTCAGTAGTGTACCTCTTGGTGATAGACCGTTTTTTCTAGACATGCTTCTGTAACACATTCAAAGAAATTTTGCCAATTTGACAGACTTTGAGGGGGGCACATCTTTGGACTGAGAGAAGCAGGATGGTGAACAAATTGACTGCCATCTAGGCCTTTCTGACCTATCTTTTAAGACGGGCACACACATGGCAAACAGGCTTCATACAGACCAACAAGCACAAGCAGCTTCCACAGTTTCATTGTCCAGCATCCAGACACAGTGGGCACCTTTAAAACACGCCCCTGTCTCTGCCTGGACCATTTCCAGGTGCTTTGAAGGAAATTTTACGGCACGCGTTATGTGTCCTGCCATTGACAGACAGCCACCGTCACCTTAGTTTGCAATGGTGCTGTGATGAGAAAGCTTGACTGGGTCCGTATCGTCTTTAATCAAAATCAAATCCAGGATCTGTTTGGGATCCCACGACACTCGGGTTTGAGCACGGAGGCTCATCTTGTATCCAGGCTAGATTTAGCCTAACAGGGTAACTAGAGCCTCTGTACAGTTTTAACCTTTATACTTATCCTATATACTGTATCAACGTTACATTCATACATATGAAGTTTCATTTGATCCCAACAACTCCTTCTTGGTGATTTATTTTTGTCAATATGTGTATAAAACTGTAAAGCTGCTTTGAGACAATTGTAAAAAGCTTTATAGAAACAAAGTTGGACTTAGGAGCTGTGCCATTTGCTTGCGTCACCCTGCCACTTTCGTTTTCATTTAATTTGTGGCATGTGTTGCTGTTTTCCATAATGATGGGTGGCTGATAGAATTTGGGCTCTGTTCCACCTCATACTGGTACCACAGTAATGGGGATACATTCGCTTCACAGGATGGGAGGAGGGTTTTGAAAACCTCACTCTCGCCCACTCTCTCATTGTCTCCCTCTCTCATTCACTCGCCCATCTGCAAATAACAAATTTAGATGGATGGACAGACTCAGCCTGAATGGCCAGGTAAGACCGAGCCACACACACACACACACACACACACACACATACACCAGTTAGTCATGCCACTCATTATTTAGCCACTGATTGCAGCTAGATGACTGATGTTGTGCTACACGGCTGCTTGTTTTTGCCGAATGTTTTTATTATGTCTGCATGGAGTTATTTGAAGCCCTGGCTTCTAAACAGTTTTGCCTTTCATGAGGGCTGAAATGGCAAAGAAATGTCCTTGAGTGTGAGTGTAAATGTGCAATATTCATCCAATTTCTGCAGTATCATCTCTGAATCTTCTTGGGTTCTGTGCATAAGGCTTAAAGGAGCAGTTCAGCCAAGAGTTGCCTTTACACTCTGTGCACATTCTTAGCCCAAATGTGACAGGTCAGCCAATGAGTAATGTCCCAACTTTGAACTAAGTCTGAACAAGAGCTTAAAGTTAGGAAGTTTAAAGCTCCCAGCAGGCACCTCACTGGACCCACATTAAGGCCAGACTTTTTTTATTGCTTGTTTCGCGGATCACAATCATATTTGAAGAATACAAAAAATATATATATTTTTTTTTTATTTCTCGGATCCGCCGCAGCACCAATGGTTGAAATACAAAAATAAAAAATAACAATTATTTTTTAGCTTTTTCCGCCCTCCGGTGGAGAGCCAACGGTTTTCTTCTGTTCATTTCATTTTTTTCCAGATTC
>JAUZSU010132959.1:0-16454 GCA_034780255.1 Parotocinclus maculicauda
GTAAGTAACAGTAGTTCTTGTTTGTACGTTCTCTATACGTGTAAATCGTACAATAAAGGTTTAATAAACGTTTAATATGTTACATAGCACGTCCCGTCTTGTAACATAGGGCATGTTCGTTTAATCGTACTAGCCGGTTATTAGGACCAAAACGATCTCGTCCCGATATGGTCCCATTAACCGGAATCGACTGTAATCCTACATGGTCCAATCCAAGCAACTGAGGGTTAAGGACTGTGTTTAAGGGCCCAACAATGGCAGCTTTGGCAGAGCCAGGACTTAAACTCTCGAGTCCAGTACCTTAATCACTAGGACTTACTATGGGGTTACGTTCCATTAAACCCACCATGACATGACTGTCATAAACCAACAAGTTTAGATATGCTGTATATAAAGTATATCTACCTTAGCCTACCTTAAGGTAGTCTACCATAAACATTTAACATAACAACACTTAAAGTAACTTACAGATGTGCAAATTCATTAACACAAAGATTATTTTATAACTGAGTTTTTTCATATCTTTTGTAATTGATTGAATAATGTACTGAATGAGAAAACCAAATGGTTAGTGCTGCTGTTCTGCTCAGTCAGCTGACTGCTATCTGAACCGTTAGCTTCTTTGAGAGAGCATCATCCTGTGTATCACTTGAATCAAAACTCAAAATTCTGAATACAGTTTCTGCTGAATGTGTAGTTATGTACCAACATAATCCAAACATAAACCTGCACAATCCTGAAAAAAAAAGTTATTTTAAGCAATTGTGACAAAGATGGAAACCTGAGCTTACCCATGAGGAGCAGCATGGAAGCTCCAAGTGCTGCCAGATGAGAATATCCAAGTTCCACCATGAGAAGGTAGCCAAGGGGCACAGAAAGGGACCCAGCCAAGGCTGGAATCACTCTGAGGGCCCACACAGGAATGTTACTGGTGTATTCTTTGAAGAAAATGTCAAGAAAGACAGGAGATGGACGATTATGTATAACAAAATGACATTTTAAAATGGAAAGCAAAGACAAATTAAATATTGTTGGTCTACCTGCTCCAATTCTGTTCCAGATAAAATGACCATCAAAGCCCCCAAGGTACGCTACAAAAAATCCAATTCAAATAATTTATAATCACATAACTGACTTTAACATCACACATTGTAAAGACTGTCAGTCATTCTACTCATCTCCAATGTCATGCCATTTCAGGATTGCAGGGGGTGGGGCATAACTGACAGCACAGATGACAAGGCTGGACCAACCCTATAAAGTACACTAGTCTATTGTAGGGCAAATGTGCACACACATACATACTTACACCGCGGCACCTTAAAGGTCTAATGCAGGTCTTTAAATTGTGAGAGAAAAGTAGAGTACCTGAAGAACCTGCCTGCCCATTTAATGCTATTCAGGGTTGGCAGAATTACTGGCAGCACAGGGCACAAGTCGGGAACCTACCTCAGACTTGGTGCCAAGGGCACAAGGGCAATTTAGAAATACCAGTTGACCTTATGCACATCTTTGAAATGTGGGAGGAAACTGGAGTTTCTGGAAGAAACCTGTGCAGATACAGGGTGAACATACAAATCCCCCACAAATGTACAAGTTGGGAATAAAACTGAGCTGTGAGATAACATAATTAAACGCTGCTCTGGAGTTTAAAGCTCGACAAGACCCTTAATATAGACTCTGGATAAGGGTTACGTTCTTACCTCCCAGTGCCAGGATCATGTGCCCCAATGGTGGTCCACTCTCATCAATGAAGAATACCCTCTTCATGTAGAGGGACACAAACTGTCCATAGTAAACTTCATCAAACCTGCAGCAAAATGGGCTTTCTGAGATCTGTTTTTATATTTACTAACATGTAAATAACAGGATACAAATACTCACACCACAGCTCTGGGGAACTGAATACCATGAAGTCTGGTCAGAAAGCTAAAAGCTGTGATAACCAGCAGCAGCACATTAATTTCCAATCTTATGGTAAGTGGCAGTTTGATTCCCTGCATGCTCACTGACCACTGCACTCACATTAATACAATAACAACGTGTTTACTTGCATTGGCAGTTTACACTAACCCGGCACTATTATGACATTAATGCATTTCTATTCATTACGCAACAATAAATTGTACGGTTTTGAACACGTCTCTCAACATTCGCATTTCCACTATTATGCTATGCTACCTATTAGAATGATGGATACAGTGTCTATTCAAGTCAAAATATTTTGGTAGACATTTTCAAAAATACAAACGTAGCAGATTCATTAACGAAATAATATATTCATAATAAAGCGTTTTTCATCAGTTAGCAATAACAAAATAGTGCAGCTTTTACGGGGGGGTCGGCGTTTAATTTCAAAATAAAAGTCCTACCGTGGTTAAGCGAACACATGTTGACGATGGTCGGTTGTAATATTTTTTAAATCGTACACTGCTTACATAGGATATATTCAATGACTAACTGTCATTACTTCTGTAAATATAGTACTCACAAAAAAGAAAGTAATGACACTTAGTCATTCATAAGTGACAGCGATTTATCACTTCACTACATAGTGGTTTACCTAACTGATAATTGAAGTTAAAACTCGTTTAGCCCTTTATTATATGATATATAATAATAATAAATAAATAATATTAAAAACATATTAATCTAAATTATATTAATATGTTTTCAAATTAAGAGAAGCATATTTGTACAACACACTTGTCAACTAAAATAATTGCATGCACTGGTAAATTGTTCTTAGCTAAGTACTTATTTTTATTCTCATTTAATTTGTTTGGATTTAAATTATTTACTGCCTTTATCCAAAATTGCATATCCTCCAGTGAAGGATTGCTTTCCCTCAGACACAGAAGGCCAAAGGCCATAAGAACGCCACCAGGACCAGGTCACCCTGGAGGTGTGCTAACAAATTGTGACTGCACCAACCAAGCCTCCACTCAGCTGTTTATACCACTGATCATTATATATAATTAATTACAAATGCTGATTTATTTGTGATATAAAATGCTTGGTTTCACACCGTTCTGTGTGGAGTCTGCATGTCCTCTCTGTGTCTGCATGGGTTTACTCCGGTTTCCTCCCACAGTCCAAAGACATATTAGGTTAATTGGTGTCTCCGAAGTGGCCCTGTCCAGAGTTTTTGGCTGGACACCGGCTGGCCCGCGACCACGCGTGGATTAAGCGGAAGATAGTGGATGGATATAATTTATACTTACTGTCCACTTCAGTGATTAATATGTACATGTTCATGTGAAAAATAAAAGCCATCTTAATATCACAGAAAAGGAAAATCCACGATAACAGTCAGACCCACATTTTCCACCAGTTCAAACTTTTATTTAAACAATAAGAAATATAGAACATATGCACAGAAAGGAAAATGAATAATACAAACAGCTGCTCAGTGATACAAGAGTCACATTAATACACAATGCCATGGGTTAACTGCACAAAATATCACCACATCATGTTTTTACATAGCAAGAAAGTATGAACATATGAAAGACAAATGGCAGCATAGCTCAGGACTGAACATTGTACATAACCACCGTGTTCAAGGAATTATGAGATCTTCATAGCATGGGACTGACAGCTTATTACTTACTTATTGCAAAACAAGAGAAAAACATTTAGGCACCTCTGGTCAAATGACATGTTGTTAATGTTCTTAATGAAAATAACTTTTGCATAGAACCACCAAAATATGACACATTTCTGCAAACTGAACAAACTGTTAATAAGTAAGCTTCTGCTGTAGCTCAGAGATAAGACTTGACATTCCATTAACTCAGACATGCCCATAAGTCAGACTCTCTCTCAGCTACTGGACATGCTCATGAGTCTTTAGTTCCCTAACATCGGAAGTTTGACATGGGCTTTGTATGTGTTACAGGTATATTTTCAGGTGTTTCCACCTCACCAGAGGCTCAGTCTCAGTGTTCCTTAGGCTGGGGGTCAAATATTTTCAACATGTCCAAAATATTTGGACAAGGAACATACATATTATGTAACAGAGCATAGAAAATGTTTATATCAGTTACACAGTCATGCAGTGTTATATTTAAGTTTGTTCTATGTAATGGTCATGTCAGTTTTCATTCTCAAAATGTCATATTGTGTAAATAAACATATTTCACAGTAAGACCTTTATAAAATCCAGATGAAACTGGTCCTGAACACATTTACAATGTGATACGAAAGTGTGAAACCCTTAAAATTGTCTATTTTTCTGGATAAATATGACCTAAAACATCACCAGAAGTCCTTAAAGTACATAAAGAGAACCCAATAAAACAAAACAAACAAAATATACCTGGTCAAGTATATTATTATTATTTTCCAAAATGTTATATATGTAAGAAACAAAATATGTGAATCTTTACTTTTGATCAGTGATGAAGGATTTTTTTTTTTAATTAAAAATCCTCCATACAGAATGAATAATTGTTCCATTAATGAAGACAAGCTATTCTGTCTCACATGTGGAAAACCACACAGATCAGATTCTTGTCTTATGTTGGAAATTCAATGTTTTCCCTTTTCTAGACATAGTTCTTCTCATTTCATCCAAAAAGATAACATTGTTCCTTCAGCCTTTGTCTTGTTCATTTGTTCACTTGTTCATTTCTTTAGAAAACTACAGATTGTTCATTTTGGGAGTATAGTACTTTCTTCATGTAACCCCGCCATGCATATTATTGTTGCTCACTGTTGTCCTGATACTAGACTCATGCATTAATAATTACCAATGTCAGAGATGCCATTAGTTGCTTAGAGGTTAGTAGGTTAGGTGTTAGTTGTTTTGTGACCTCACAGATGTTAACCACCTTGCTTTTTCAGTGATCTCTTTTGGTCAACGATGCCTTGGAAGGATAACAATGGTCTTGAATTGTTCCATTTATGAACAATGTGTCTGACTGGTTATAAATGGAGTTCATGACATGTAGACCTGGTGAGCATCATGCCACACTTTCAGAAACACATTGTAAAGATCAGAGTTTGATAGATCCCGGTTCATATTTCCATATTATAAATGCCTTTCCACTCGCAGCTTTGTAAGTTTCAATGTAATAAAGTATAAGTATAATCATTTCATATTGACATATAAAGTTGGGTTTTGGGTTTGTATGAAAATCTGAAATATTCTATATTTAATTCAATTTCAAGCGCCCCTGTTGGTGCACATGTACAGACCGACAATTATTGATTTTACATTTGCAAACGGATCAAAAACAAATACGACTACATATGGGAGTGACTTAAAAAATGTGATCAAATGACTTTAGACAAAGAAAGACTTTATGCCTTAACATTAAATTCATTTATAGCCTCCCACATTGAATCCCTAAGTTGAGCATTTTCATAAATGGAGAAGATAAAAAAATATAACAATCGAGAATATCAAACAATTACCGGATGCCAAAACTAAGTAAGTATATTCAAAAATATTAGATCCCTTCACCAATAGCTACTAAGTGCCGTACAGACTTTTAGGATAACTACAATTTATGGCTTTGCAAAACGTTCAGATCTGCGAGGTCTTAATTCAAAGGTCTTTCTTTTGTGTTGAGGTTTCTTTTCATCTTCTGCCTCAGCATCCTCTTTCACCTCTTCTTCCTCTGACTTGTCTTCTCTTTCACTCAAACACTCCTGAAGCGATCGCTTGCTTCTCCTTGATGAGGTTTGTTTAGATGAGACTTGTTTTGTCTTCACATCAGGTTTGTCTCCCTCATATTTTTCATAATCTTTATGTGAAGGCTTGCTCTCCTCCACCTTGGCGTGTCCTTGAACCTCTTCATCCAACCTCAGAGTGAAATCTTTACCTGTTACACTTGCTTCAGCATTTTTATCTGTCATTTTTTCATATTGCTGTGTCTCCTCTTGACTCTCCTTCAGTTCATCCCCTTCGTTTGCATTTTCAGGCTCCTCCTCTAATAATTCCTTCTCAGTTTTTCTTTCTTCCTGTGCCACCATCTTCGCGTTTGTGTCTGTGATTTCCTTTTCTTCTTGGAATGTGGTTTCAGGAACAACCTCTGTAAACTGTATCTTTACAGATCCAGGGTCTTCAGTATATTCCATAAGTCTTTCTCTAGGTATTTCTTCATCTTTTGTACAGAATCGTTTGGATTCCCATTTAGAATCCGCTTGAATTTTTGTCATTCTTTTTCTCAGAACCCTCTGTTCATCTCCCTCTTCTCCTAGATATTTATTTGGGATACAAGCTGATTCTCCCTTACTTTCCGCCACAGTACTGCCCTCTTTCCCAATTTCATTCTCAGCCTTGACACTGCCTGCTTTGTCATATATTAGTTCTTTATCCTTTACGACGACTCCGGCAGCTTGTTCTTGATTTATTATACTGTCAGTTGTATTATCTACATGATCTGCCGCATCTTCTGCCAGATGAGCCACCGCAGTCATCTCTTGCTGCTGATCTGTAGTTCCTGACTCATATCTCCCCACTTCACAAACCACATATATATCCTCATTCTCACTATTGAAACTGGAATCCAAGCTACTTTTCTCTTCTCTAGCTGTACTTAAATCTGATGTGATTTCCACTGCTAATTTTTCCCTTGGTTGTGCCTCCAGGTCTCTCTCCATCCTTTGTGGGCTCACTACATGTGTGCTGGGACATTTAGATTTTCTTTGCTGTGGAGATTCAGCTATTATTGTTCTATTTCTGAGATTCTTTATGATTACGGTTGGCACTTCTTCAACTGAGATCTCTTCTTGGGGTTTCACCAGATCATGTTTGTCCACAATTTTACCTGGACTTCTCTCATTGTCAGTGGTTTCCACCTCTTTCTCTGTTTGTGGAATAGTCTCTTCCACCAGATTTGTTGCACTGCCAGCTGCCAGGTCAATCTTATGTTCCTGAGCTGTGCTGTGCAAAAATATTTTTTCAATGGTATTCTGATTTTCTCCACCCTCAACTTCTATCACCTGTCCACTGTTTATTATCTCAGGGTCTTTATGTTTGTTTAACTCCAGGTTGCTCAGTATGCTTTGTTGGCTGCTAATTTCAAAGTGCATATTAACCTCCTCCACGTTTTTAGCATTTTGTTTACAGAATCGTTTGCTTTTTCTTTCAGAGGTGGTTTGACTATTTGTCGTTCTTTTCCTCAGAACCCTCTGTTCAACTCCTTCTGCTCCTTGAGCACGTTTGTCTTCTGTAACTGGTATTTTCCCATCATCATCATTTTTTTCAAACTGTTTTTTATTTATGACATTTGTTGATTCTTTTTCTCTTTCCTCCAGAGCACTGTCCTTTTCACCAATTGCTTCCCCAGCTTTGGCACTGCCTGCTTTGTCTAGATTATCCAACTCTTTTTCTTCCAAATTGTCAGCTATTAGTTCTTTATCCTCTGCTATGACTCCAGTGTCTTGTTCTTGATCTATTGTACGGTCAGTTGTATAGTCTACATGATGTTCAGAATCATCTTCTGCCAGATGTTCTACCCCAGTCGTCTCTTGCTGCTGATCTGCAGTAACTGACTCATATCTCCCCACTTCAGAAACAACAGATACATCCTCATTCTCGTTATTGAAATTGTTCTTGAATGCACTAATCTCTTCTATAGCTGTACTTAATTCTCCAGTGATTGCCATTGCTACTTTTTCTTTTGGCTGTACCTTCAGCTCTGTTTCCATCCTTTGTGGGATCACTACTTGTGTACTTAGACATGTTGCTTTTCTTTGCAGAGAAGATTCTTGCAGTTCTTCAACCGAGATCTCCATGTTTTCATCAGGCATATCATCCACATTTGTTTCTGTCAGGGTTTCTTGGTTTTGTGGACATACAGATTTTCTCTGCGGTGTCTCTTCAGTTTGGCTTTCATCACCATGATTTACTGACTCTGTTTCAATACTCTCTAGTTTATCCTTGCTTTTAGATAGACCCCCTGCTTGTGAACTGCTCTCTCTGTGTCCCATGGCTTTTTCCACACCCATAACTATCATTTCATTCCCCATATCCAATGGCTTTTCTTTTTCAGGGGTTTTTAACCTTTCTCCTTCTTTACTTTTCTCTCCATCATAATCAGCACTTACTGACAGATCTTGATCTACTTCCATAATAGTTTCGGATGTTTCGTTAGCTGTTTTGTTCAAATCTACAAGCATAACAATGGCATTTTGCATTTTCAATGCTGAGATGGCTTCTTCTGTGTTCGGTCTATCATCTGGTTCTACCTTCTGTTCTTTAATAGACTCTGCTGCTAAGTGTTGTATTGCTTTCCCTTCTGTTTCTTCAACATCATGAACATCCAAAAGAGCATCCACCTTATTTTCATCTGGTGAACCAACATTTATTTTGTTTTCTGTTTCCATAAGCGTATGATCATGACCTGGTTCTTGTTCAGAATATTGATTTTCCCTGCTTCTCACATCCTCAACACTGTCACTTGGAGTTTGATTCATGTTTTCATGCTGCTCCCTATGGGTGATATTTACAGACTCCTGCTGCTTGTTGTCCATTACTTTTTCAGCTATGTTTTGTTGCATTTTAGTTTTTCGTTGTTGGCAACTTTGGGAAACTTCGTTGAGTTCACTTTCTGCAGGTTGATCCTTTCTTAAAAGGCCTGACATGTTGTTACAGGTTGCTTCATTTGGCTCTTCTTCTTCAGCCATTTCAATTACAATCTCTGTTATGTTCTCTTCAGCTTCTTTACTGGACTCTGTTTGTTGAACACTTTTACACTCTTTCAGAAGTTTATCTTCTTGAACTTTCACCATCTCATCTGTAAGCGTTGCCTCTGGATGGCCATCTTTATTCTTTGATACAGTACCTTTCTCAGTCTCGATTATTTCACCTGAAATTCCATCTGTTTTTTCAGTACTCAAATGATCATTTTTGTCCATAAACTCAATGATTTCAACACTTTCTGTGGTTTCCATTTCCTGTTCTTTTTCAGCAGAATCAATGTGAGGTTCCAACTGCTCCAAAAGGTCTTCTTTTTTGCCCTGTTGTCTGTTCTCATCAGAAATTATTGTCTTATGTGTTTCTTGATCTAGGTACTCTTTAGATTGGGCATATTCACCCTGACCTGTATTTGTGGGGGGAACTTTGTTTAAATCCACAAGCATGACTGTAGCTTTTTGTAGTTTCAGAGTTTCATCCGTGAGCTTTTCAACAGTCTCTGCTGCCAACTTTTCTGCCGATTTCTCTTTAACGTCTGCTTCAGTATCATCCTCAGCCATCACTACTGTTACCTGGTCATCACCAGTCATATTGACAATTTCTCCCTTTTCCCCTCCTATGATTGTGCTTTGTTCTTTGGTCCTGTTTTCCTCCAGTGGATTATCTAATTTGATTTCCACATCCATCAGGTTATCATCTGTTTCTTCTCCCAGATATTCAGTTTCCACATTTCTCACATTATCAACACAGTGCTTTAGATGTGTAATCAGATTATCATTCTGCTCTTCAGTATTGACACATACTGATGTGTCAGTTTTCTCTGCAACTTCAGTGTGGGACACATCCACTGTTTTTTGCTTCTTTTCGTGATCATCTGATGCTTTTACAGGATTTTTTGGTCTCTTTGTACCTTTCGTTTGTTGTGCAGACCTAATTTGCTGTTTTACAGCTTTTGTTTTTTGTGGAGACATCTGTTTGAAAGCATCAGATTTTGTAGAACTTCTAAGAACTATTTTTGTCAATTCACTTACTGAAGGTTCATCCCGGACTCTTTTAGAATACCTTATAGGGGTAGCATAGGTTGGTTGTTGCTTGTCTCCGTGTTTTTCTATTAAGGCTTTACTGTGTGCCCTGTCTGGGTTTTCCTCTTCACCCAGTTTATACAATTGCTCCGCTTTTAAATCATGTATATTTTCTTTTTGCACTTGATCTGTGTTGACATTTTCTGCAGTGTCTATTTGTTCATTATCTTTTTGTGTCTCTAATATTTCTGCATAGGTTTCCTTGTCTTTGTTATTTTTAGCTTCTTTGGCATCATCATTTTGCTCTTTTATACCTTCAGCTTCTGCTGCCATTTTTACTATTTCCACTTCTACAATTTGCTGGTCTTGACTTGCTTCCTGAAGTTGAAGCTCTTCTGGACCAAGAGATTTTAAAATGTGTGTCTCCTGATTGTTTTCTATGCTCTGAATATCCGTAGCAGGAACTGGTTGGACCACCTGTTCGTTTTTTAGAGCGTCCTCTGGAGTAACCATAACTGCTTGTGTGGTAGGTTGGTCAAGAACTTCTTGCAAACTCTCTTCAAATTCTGGGGTTAATTCTTTTCGCTCCATAGAATGAAGATCACAAATTTCAGACACACTTGCCCTATGAGTCACTGTGGCACATGTGTCCTGTTAAAGATAAGGTGAGGTTACTACACAGCAATACAATATAAAAAAAGTATTTTTTTTTTTAATAGCGCAAAACTTGGCATGCAGTTATGATATTTAATGATTACAAGTGTGGTCTGATTAGGCAGCCACAATTAGGTGTCAAATTGCTTCCCTCGCTGTCCTATTAAAAAGTAGGAGGCTACTTTTGGACAGTGTACCTCTTGGTGAGAAATGGTTGACTACAAGACATTCTGATTTTGAGATGTGACCATCATTGGACTGAGAGAAGTATGTATGTATATATACTTATTTTGATGATTTTCTGACAGGCAAGGCCGTTCTAACCTAGCTGTTGGGAGGTGTTTGATCCGCCAACAAGCACGAACAGCTTTCACAGTTTTGGCTTCCACCATCCAAACACAAGTGGGACCTTCAATACACACTACCCTGTCTTTGCCAGACCATTGCCATGCGCTTAGCACTAGGAAATATACCGTCATGGCATGCAGCTTCAGCCACCTATGAGTATGCAGGATCTACAGATCCATCTGCAACACCTGCAAGCAAAAAATGTGCCACCCAGAACCTGGTTGCCTCCAATTCCCAGTCGCATCTCATCTTGAATCCAGGTTAGAGGCGGGCCAACAGTGTACCAGGGCCTCCTTTTTATATACAGTTATACAGTTTTTCTTAATCAATGAGAAAGAAAATATCTCTATAATATTGTAATCAGTTACTTATATCTTCTTTACATTCATAGCCAAAGTTTTATATTAAACTCCTTATTGTTGCGTTTTTTCCTTTTTTGTGTATATTAGAACAGAAACCTAAAAAACACTGTTACACAGCATAAAATAACACTAATCCATACCTTTAGATCAGTTGCTTTTACATTCAGAGAATGTTTGTCACAGTCAGACACTTGCTCATCTACTGAGGATTGAACATCTGATTCAATGTCCTCCACCCTGTATTTTCAAAGAAGCCATCTAAGTAGCAATATTATACATGAAGTTGCATGTAATTATGTATAAGTAACATTTCTAATTGTTGTCTTACATGAGGACTGTCTCAGATGCCTCTTCTGTTTTCTCTCCAACATTGCTGCTTCTACCAAGTGTAGTAACTGCTGTGTCCGTCACTTCTGTGTTGGTAGTCATATTATCAGTGAGAACATAAATGAGAAATTTACATCCTCAACGAAAACTCATTCTAAAAGAATTTTAGTGAAATCTGTAGTGTATAAATTGTAGCCTATAAAATATGAGTCTGTTACTCATAACAGTTTTACGACCTTTACTCGCCTTTTGTTGTTTTCCTCTGGATTACCTCCTCCTAAAATTGCAGAATGAGTGAAAACAAGGAGGTTAAAACTTTTTGTAAATGAATATTGTAAGGTATTAGTTTGATACATGAATATTGATGAATTAGTTAAAAGTTAGCTAGTTAGCTAGCATACCACTAATTCTTTGTATTCAATGTTCTCAATAACATGTGTAATTCCAGCATCAATTGGCTCATCAGTGTCTTCTGTATCAACATTCAGATTGTGCATAACTTGCCTCTGGTTAGTACCTATAAATAAAGTACTGCTTTAACAAAAACATCTTTTTAGATATTATCTTTTAATTTTAGTACTTTCTTACCTTCTAGCTCCATTTTCTGCTCCATTTTCTGTAGCTTTCTTGCTATTGGAGTTCTCTGATAAGGGCTTCCTATTCCCTGTACTTCCCATAATCGGTCGCTGTCTGCTGGGTATGTACTGAGATACTTTCTACAGACTGTAAAAGCAAAAGTAGAATTACATGCAGTAGAATGAATGAAAACCTCGACATGAACTGTTACAATAATGCATTTCATTGTTGGAACATTTGTGTCACATCACCACAGGTCCATGAAAAATGTTATATTAAATATCTGACCTGTAACCACCTCACCTTATTGCTATATAACACAGTGATCTCACACAGACACTCACACCAGCACAAAGGAAAATGACAAGTTAACTTAATCGCCATTTGTTTGGACTGTGGAAGAAAACTGGAGACACAACGAGAACGTGGATAGAGACTCGAACCCTGAACCAAAGGGCCGAGAGAAGGGTGCTAACCACCAAACCACCACGCTGGCCACAATATCTAGAGTGTCTAAAGAATATCTAGGCTCATAACCCTAACTGATCCTGGGTTGACAGTGAAAAGGAAAAACTCCCTAAATGCGTAAGGTTGGAACATTTGACCGAGACTCAAAAAGAAACCCAACATCCTTGAGCAGCTTTGATAATATATGTAATAAACAAAGCTATCTAACTAATTACAAATTTTAAAAGCTAAAAAGATCTTATCAAAATATAATTAATACATTAAAATATAATAATATAGAGACTATTAAAAATTAAAGATAATGCAATATTATGAAAAGTAGAATAAAATTGAAAACTATAGAAAATAATAGTGTATAGTAAATAGTACAATTCTGCATATAATAACATAATAACATAATAATGAATAATTTACAGCCTTTAGTAGACATCTTTATCCAAAGCGACTTACAACTTCTACTTATCAATGTATCTTACAATTCAAACAATGGTTAAGGACCTTGCTTAAAGACCCAACTGTGGCAGCTTGGCAGAGGTGGGATTTGAACCCTGGACCATCAGGTCCAAAGTCCAGTACCTTAACCGCCAGGCTTGCTTAGAATTCCTTACATTTGTGACTTTGCTAATCAATATAACATGTCAATACCTTCATACATTGCTGGTGAGAGTGGATACCTCAAACCCACACATTCCCTTCTGAAGCTGCCAACAAAGTCCTTCAGCATTTTTAGACCATATCCCTTACGACGGTGACACTTCCTAATGAATATGGTGTCCATGACTGGAAGTTGATAATGCTGAGTGTGGGAGCTACTGCAACGACTCCCTGTTGTTGACAGCATATGGAGAAATAATAGTAAACACAATTGAACACAACCCTTTTAACCTGGTCTGTACCTGTAGACTAACCATACCCTCAGGTTTAATTGAGTAAAAGCCAATGGCCTCGCCATCTTTCCAGAGGATTTTTGCAACATCATCTTCTCCATGGCAGAGAAAGCCTGACTCATCCTCAGCCATCTCCTTTGTTCTGTATATAATTCTGTTCAGAACATACAGGACTATTCTTTCTCCAAGTGTTCTGACCTACAATTGAATAACAAAATATTTTTAGCATTGTATCTGTACTCATTTGGGTTGCACGTGACATGGTCATGTACGAGAAAACAGAGAAAGCAATATAACGTTACCATGAGTAATCCTGTTCTTGAGGGGTCTGCTGTTTTAAGAATATCTTCAGCTGACCACCACTGATCCATCAGGTAAAGTCCAACAGCTACCAGAACCATGCAAAGAACAGAGCATTATTAATGTTGCCTTTAATTATTCAAATCAAATATTTCTTAAATGTCATACAAACACATTACCTTTAAAATGATCTTCTGGTGAAAATAGTGCAAGGATCTTCCATTTAATGTCAGCTCCATAAAGTGGGACGAGGCTCACGTTATAGAGGCCAATATCTACCTACATCAGGAAATTTACAAAGTAAAGTTAAGTTGTCATGATGAATACTAGACAGGTTAAAACAACACAGGCTGCTCTTACATTCTTGGATTCGGGTAGAGTGAGGTAGTCATGTGTTTTTGTTTTGTTGTGGAGCAGTTCAGATATGTATTCTTTTGCTGACTGCTCCAGATAAGCAGGATTCACTTTGTCCAGTAATTCCACTGGGAACTTCATCCTAAAAAAGAAAGATTATTACTTATGAAAATACTTGAACTTACTAGAATGCACAACATGCTTGAAATGTTGTGAACCCTTTAGAATTTTCTAGATTTTTACACAAACATGATATCGTCTGAAATATAAAATGATCTAAAACATGACTGATTTTCAAACAAGTCCAAAAATATAGATAAAATGAGCTCAGTTAAACAAATGCTAAAATGACAAATGAAACAAAAAATGTATTTAGCCATTTATTTATGAAAGGAAATCCTCCAATATTGCACTTGTGATAAGGCAAACATGTAAAACATGAACAAGAAGCACATGGATTCAGGGCTCAGGAACAGTTTGCTGATTTGCGCACAGGGCAATCATAATGTAAGTTCAGCTTACTGGGACTGTGGTGGCCTAATGGTTAAGGTACTGGTCCATGGCCCAAAAGGTCCAGGGTTCAAATCCCAACTCCGCCAAACTACCACAGTAGGGTCCCTGAGTAAGGTCCTTAACTCACAATTGCTTGGATTGTAAGACTGTATTTAATGGTAAGTAGCTCTGGATAAGAACATCTACAAAAATGACATAATTGTACTACAGGTGTATTTTATTGTCTATAAGTATAAATGCACGTAATCAAAATCTAAATATTTAAGAATCTAGGTGTATGTATGTGCGGGTGTGCATATGTGTGTGTATATGTAAATGTTCTTATTTTACTACTTATTTACATATAACATTTTATTTTTATTACAATTGGTTCCTTGTTGCTTCATGATTATTGTTTCTTATTTTGCTTTTCTTCTTTAAATGTCAGTATCTACGTGTTATTTGCGTTGGGGATTGAGGGAGGGGGTGGATCGTACCATCAGGGTGAGATTTGCTGTGTTTTTCACTTTGCTATGGCAAACTATTTTTATATCATTTTTTTAATTGTGTTTAGTTGAATACAACAGTTGTTATATATTCTATATTTGCTATATTTGCACTGTTTAATAAGTTTGTATAATGTCAATGAAAAGAGATCTAAAGAAGAATCTAGGTTTTAAAAGACTTTAGATGCAGTACACAAACAACAGAGTTAACAAATTAATTAGGGCTGGCTGAGAATTATTTTACAACTCAAAAACAAGGCACAGAAACAAGCTGGTGCCTTCTTGCAGAGCTTTAAAGGAAGATTGAGGGGGGAAAAAACAGTGGCATGCACATGTAGCAGCAAAAACATTTTCGTTGTGTAGCCTAGAGGCTTTCAGGTTGCATAACCACAATTTTATGTAGCCCCACCACTCTTCATGCAAATACGAACAGGTTGTTCCCTGCTCAAGAATGAGTATTGCTTAAATATTACACCAAATATAACTGTTGTATAGAAGTCCACCTAGAAAATACTATACTAGGTCATTGCTGTTTATAATTGTCACTGCTTGACCCTGTGAAGGACCAGTAGTTAATGGCCTCATATTCATCCTTCTCTTTATTCTGCTAACTATAAAGAACACTATTAGCAGTGCTTTTTTAACATGGTAGATACTACCACACTCTGTTACATGGCAAACAACTTGCACCTGTTGTGGGTTTTTTTTATTAAAGTACCTAGCAAAACAAATATATCGTCTGGTAATTGTGACACTTTGGCAGCCCTCCATCACGAAAGTCACAATAAAATGTTGTACTGAAGCAAACAAGATAAAACATGATGTGATCCACGGTGTTTCATCCGCATATCAAATGTGGCACGTGATATAAATCAGGTGTAACTATTGAACAGCCCTCATTAAAATACTATCATTTTAAGTACAGGTATGCACCGTTTAACAACAGCATTACGTCCTGTGATACAGGTCGTTGACCAAAATGGACGTTGACCAAACAGTACCATGTATACGTAGTCTTTTTTGCTAATGTAATGTAAATAGAATAGGTATTTTCACAAGAAAACTGTGAGTCACCGTGTGAGTGATATCGCTGAAAACGAAAAGTGGAAGCCTAAACCATTGATGGGAATTCACAAGCATAATACAAATACAGTAATGTACTGTTAAGAGCCTGTCATGGGAAAAGCTGTATCATTTCCAAAAGATGGTATGATGGACCTGATACTTTAGTTTACCTGAACCCAAAAATGCATTGATAGACGGTATTAAGAACAACAGGGAATCAATGAGTAAATGAGAATCAATGGGAATTAATGAGACTGTATATACAGTCGATTCCGGTTTATGGGACCACATCGGACGCGATTGTTTTAGACCTAATAACCGGGTGGTCCGATTAAACAAACATGCCCTATGTTACAAAACGGGACCTGCTATGTAACATATTAAATGTTTATTAAACCTTTATTGTGTGATTTACACGTATAGCGAACGTACAAACAAGAACT
>JAUZSU010132970.1:0-16451 GCA_034780255.1 Parotocinclus maculicauda
ACACAACCTTTACAGTTTCAGAAGTGTATTCTTGTTTAGATTCCTGATTATTAGGAAAAGATTGTTATTGATGTCTTAAAGCACTGTAAGTCGCTCTCGATAAGGGTGTCTGCTAAAAACTATAAATGTAAATGTAATTTACTTGCATCGTTGGTGATGTTCTTTCTGCCCACTTAGACTGTGAAGTAACAATATGTTGGAGTCTTGGTGGGGTTTCACCATGGGCAGGTTAGTACCAGGTGCTTTTCTCCAGGTCTGTACTATATATAGTTTTACAATACAGTATGTGTTCATGGTTTCTGCCTCTCCAGAAGCTCCTAAGTGTTAGCACCCCTTAAGGTGGGGGCGGGGCCCCTGTGAGACTCGGTGCAGACCAGGGGTGCCAGTACAGTTTATACTGCAGAAAAACCCTTAATAAATAGCTTTCTCACCCTGCATGGACCGCCGATGGGTGCAACTCCTGATGTGTGAGTGGTTGCCAGGTGTTTGCTGAGCTGCGCTGAAAGCCCACTGTGTATCCTGGATGGCTGTACTCTGAAGAGAAACCCCAACAGACCACTACCGTCAAGATGTTCTAATGTCAGGAACATACACTCTCTCACAAAGGTGAGTTCACTCTTCACATTTTTACTATTTACTTTATTCTATCTGTTTATGGGACAACACTGAAGATATGAATTCACTGTCCCCTCAAAATGACTCAACAAACAGCCATTAGTGTCTAAACCGCTGACAACAAAAGTCAATACACACAAGTGAAAAGCACTGCATTAACTCTCTTGGGCATGAAGTTCATTAGAACGTCATAGGTTGCCCCTGGAATCCTCTTCCACTCCTCAAGGATGACATCACAGAGCTGCTGGAGTTTTAGAGACCTTACTCCTTGACAGATGCTCAATAGGGTTTAGGTCTGGGACTAGGACTTTCTCCCCACTTTCAGAAGGGAGGGGATCATGCACTGCTTCAGTATGTCACAGTACATCTTAGCATTCATGGTTCCTTGAACTCATGCAGCCCAAACCATGAAATTTCCACCACCATGCTTGACTGTAGGCAAGACACACTTGTCTCTGTGCACCTCACCTGGTTGGCACTACACACACTCATGACACCATCTGAACCAAATAAGCTTATCTTGGTCTCATCAGACCACAGGTCATGGTTACAGTAATCCATGTCCTTAGTCTGCTTGTGTTTACAAACTGTTTGCAGGCTTTCTTGTGCATCATCTTTTAAAAGAGGTTTCCTTCTGGGACGACAGCCATGCAGATCAGTTTGATACATTGTGCAGTGTATGGTCTGAGCACTGACAGGCTGACCCCCCACCCCTTGAACCTCTGCATCAATGCTGGCAGCACTCTTACATCTATTTTCAAAAGCCAACCGCTGGATATGACGCTGAGCATGTGCAACTTCTGTGGTCGACCATGGTGAGGCCTGTACTGAGTGGAACCTTGGTCTTGTTAAATCCCTTGACCGTATGATCTTGGCTACAGTGCTACAGCTCACTCTCAGGGTGTTGGCAATCTTCTTATAACCTAGGCCATTATTATACAGAGCAACAATTTTTCATATCTCCAGAGATTTCTTTGCCATGAGGTGCCATGTTAAACTTCCAGTGACCAGTATGAGAGAGAGAACAAACTCTTCGTCTCTGGCATTATTACCCAAAAACTCCCAAATTTCTCCCCAGCCCTCTACTGCCACCTACAGGTCTTTGCCTAACATTTCCATTTACTGCAAAAAAAGCCACAAGTAACCACTTAGCCACAGCAAAAGCGCGTCAATTCACACTTTAAACCTTGACTGGAATTTAGTAAGAACTTATTTTTTACAGTATTATGCTTTGCATGCTGAGTACCTATACATTGTGTTGTAGATCATTTAAAAAAACTTGGTTGCAAATTTATTTTGCAATAAACAAAGTTCGAAAGGTTACACGTGTAAATATATACGTGTAAATCGCACAATAAAGGTTTAATAAACATTTAATATGTTACATAGCACATCCCGTCTTGTAAACAGGGGCATGTTCGTTTAATCGGACCAGCCGGTTATTAGGACCAAAACGATCGCGTCCAGATGTGGTCCCATTAACCGAAATCGACTGTATAACATTGTCAACAAGTTTACCCAAAACTTTCTTCAAAACTTTAATTTATCACTCCATAACACTAATTTGAACAGATTTTCATCTCTTTTGTAAGATTTCTTATCCTTTTCACCTGTTGCTTCTTGGCTGCTACCCTTTCAAAAACATCCCTGCTCAAGCTTTTTCAGACTGTAAAAGGTTCAACATCCAGATGAAGTTGTCAGATGTTGCTATTGTGGAAGGAGAGGTCCCATATGCCACTGTAGCCTATAGAACCTGTTTTTTTCAGATTTGTTTTCAGTTTTTAGATGCATTCGCACCAGAGGTACTTTTTCATAGTTCTATGAACTGGGGAACCTTGTTGCAATTTTGCCCTGCAGGAACTTTCTGGTTGTATTCTAATAAAGACACTCAAAAAGAATTGAACCTGCTCATCAATTCATTGCTCAAACAGTGTAATGGTGGCCTAAAACTTTTGTACAGTACTGTAAGTCACTCTGTATAAGTTGCCATGACTGTAAATAGGAGATTTAATACATAATCTCTACATTATTAGATTTATTATATATGATATTTTCTTATATTTTATCGTTTTCTGTTCTGTTTTATTATACTCTTCAAAATATTGTATTATGGGCTATATATCATATTTAATTTGATCTATTTTATTGCCTTTGAATATGTTTTCTCATTTAATTTTTATATTTGGCTTCTGTTTATTTAAATCTTGTCTATAACTGTGCTAATTAGGTAGCTTAATTATTACATATAGGATGCCCAAGGAAGTTGGGTCACTTTTTGACTCTTGGTCCTCCAAAGACAAAAATAGTTCACTTGGCCAAGCACATGATACCGAACAGCATAACAAAAAAGTAGGTGGATTCACAAAAATTGGGGAACATTTTATCGCCTAATTTAATTCTTTTTTGTGAGCAGTATAGCTGATCCGTCTTATCTAAGCACAGTATGTTTCAGACACTGCATTCCTCTGATGTATCCAATACGCATGGACAACTGAATCCAATGTAAACAACATTTACTGCCACAGTTAATCATTTATCATATTATTATTATTATTTTTTAAATATAATATTTATGAAGATATTAGTCATGGACACTTAGAACAATAAAGTGCAATGGAAGTTAATTTAGTACTTAAAGGATTATTAACAATAATAATAATAATAATAATAATGTTCATCATGTATGCACTCATGACAAAACATTACAAAATATATTTCCAAATACAGTACCATCAAACTCGGGGAAGTAGTCGACCAGGTGGGAGTAGTTGATCTTCTCCTCTAGCAGGTCCTTTTTGTTGAGGAACAGGATGACAGAGGAGTTTTGGAACCAAGGATATGTGATTATCGTCCTGAAAAGAGCTTTACTCTCCTCCATACGATTCTACAAGAAGAAAAATAACTTTTTATTAAAACTGATGCATTAACAGTCAGTGAGGAAGCTATGGAGTGTTTACAAAGAGCTCTGAATATGCACATTATGTACAGTTCTGTGCAAAAGTCTTAGGCCACCATTAGATTAGTTGCTTTAGAAATGGTATGATAATCATATATATATATAAAACATACTGATGATTGTCATCCCAATCTCTGAGCTTTTGTATATTTTATGTGCCCCTTCTGCAAATGTAGTTTCTTGGATGCTACCCTTCCAAAAAGACCAATCCTGGTCAAGCTTCTTCAGCCTGTACAACGGTCAGCTGGGCATCCTGAATAAGCTGCCAGATGATGTTGTTGCTTAAATAACTTGTCTGTGTTTTTTATTTCCATTTTTTAATACTGCATACAAATGAATGTACTGTATTCTTTATTATGATACAACCAGCAATTTATGTTTGAATTCTAATAAAAAAAAAACTTTGCTAAAACAATGCTATATCTAATCTTATGGTAGCCTAAAGTTTTAAGTACATTACTGTCTGTCAGTGAATCGTTTCGGCTCACCTCGTTATCAGATTCCACTAGCACCTGGTCGTACTCGCTGAGTGCCACCAGGAACATGATAGACGTCACGTTCTCAAAGCAGTGAATCCACTTCCTGCGCTCGGACCTCTGGCCACCAACATCCACCATTCTGTGAGTAAGACAAAAAAAATGGATCAGCTCAAAAATGAGCAAGGAAATAATTCATTTAAAAGTATCCCCTAATGTATGTGAGCAGCACACTTTGACTATACGTTCACTGAAAGTATATCGGATGTGGCCCAAATAAGGTGGGCGTGTTAGTTTGGCAATAACGCCTGGCTCACAGTCAGTGCCCCAATCCTTCCACAAGGCGTTGCTGAGTTCATCATACCAAACTAAATGACCATGGACTTTTTTATGGACCACAAGTCAGGAGAGCGCTTCCATGAACTGCTGTCAAAATGGGAGCAGAAAAATCTCAGCACCTTTATTGGTACTAAGGTGCCAATTCATAAAAAAAAACATCTACATAACAGAGCAGACTTGGACTAATCACTGTTTTTTTAGCACTGCTTATTTTAATAGGATCACATAAAGCTTAAATACTTTTCACCTGAAAAAGGCGGGTACAGTTACAGAAATATATGTATAGGACAGGTTTTGAGGCGGACAGCACCCCCGCACCGCTCTGTTGCTCCAGCACTGAGCCAGCAAGCCACAGAGGGGCCTTTGATAAATGAGGCCCTCTAGGAGCGCCTGCCTAAAATAAAGCTCCTTCACATCGGCCGTCCTCATTTCCTTCAGCCAGGGGCTCGCTGACCTACTTCCAAACACACTTACTCGATAATGTAGGACAAGCCGCTAAACTTCAGAATGGACATGACGTGAAGAGAGAGGGTGAGAGACACCAGAAGAGAGTGGAAAATGTCCGTGAGAACGAGCGGAAAAATTAGGTCTGATGGATTTGACCGTGCGACACCACAGTAAATAATGTCAGACGAAATAAAGCCCATTTTCTAACAATACCACTGACATTCTTGGTCCCTTGTGACACTCGGCGGCTCCCTCTGTTAGCCCGGTTTATGCATCATCAGGAGTTTTGGGAACTGTGCAAAACTAGAAAGGTCACAAAGTGATTATGTTTTTTTTTCTTTCCGAAAAGCAGGCGGTTCTGCAGTGTCCATCAAACAAAGGGGTGGAGAGAGAAAAATTCTGACTGGCATGCTGCTGGTCACATGGATACAGTTTGTAATACGAAGACTATCCCACAAACAATACAATCCCACATGCCAATGCAGAGGCGTAGAAGGCTGGGGGGAAAAGGATCTGTGAAAGACTTTTACCTAAAATGGGGAGGTTTTCTGGCTTACTTTGAAAATCTTAAGAGGTTGCCCTGAAGAACGAGGTTGTGAACTCAAGTCTACGGGATTGTCTCTCCTGCTATATGTCAGCTGGACACTGGACTCTGGACGTGTGCGTGATGTAAGACGCGTGATAAAAGAAACCTGTATGGATCAATGGATGTTTTGAAAACTCTGCTTTTGGTCTGGGTGGTAGGGGAGGTGGGTGGGACGATTTGTTTAGTTTGCTGTTAAACTGAAAATAATAGAAGGAATTGTAATTGAACCTGAATCATATTCTATGAACTGTATCTATCCTTTAATAAAAAAAAAAAATAAAATAAAAAAAACAGTTTTGGATTTGAAAATAAGGAAAATTTTCCCTTGCACGCTTCGAGCCGTCCCACTAGCCCAACCGAGGTTCAGTATCCCTTACATTTTAAGGCAGGTTTACAAGAAATCTAAAAGAACCACCTCTGAACCACAAACTACAATTAGAGGATCAGAATCTGACAGGCCTATACCTTTGTTGACACTGTGGACATTCCTACATCTCCCTGTTCCAGGTTTGTTCCCGTTGTCTGCACTAAGCTCGTGAGAACTGCCACTTGCAGCAGCCTGGGTGGCAGTTCTCGTGAGGTTAGTGACAGTAAATTTTGCAGAGGCACAGGAATGTTTTTTAAAATTATAATATAATATGGGAAATTTACGAAGAAATGCTAATATGGGAGGACGGCGGGAAAGAGGGGTAAAATACGGTAGTTTCCCGGTCAAAATGGGAGAATTGACAGTACTGGGGCACATGCAGAACTGAGAGGGGCACAGATGTACCCCTTTGCTTGCCAATCAGCCATAGGGACACAACTGGGCTTAAAAATTAGCCCGTTAAACACTAGGCATTTGCGGATAGATATGGATTGTTTCATACAAACTCTGACTGAAAGTGTTAACCACTCAAGCTTTTTGCTGGGGCATTGTGGGAAATGTAGTTCTGCTCAGCAATCGAGGATTTAATAGACTTTTAATCACAGTGATTTTACTGGGGTAGCTTCCCCCAGCGGTTCAGACGACGCCCCTGTTAGGACCCATGAGAGTTAACATCAGTTTTTTATGACACACTTAAAACTGTAAAAACCATAAAACCGTACAAGAACATCCTTATAACAGCTCTGACTTGCGTGAAAAGGTAATTCCCTTATGGTGTTTTGTACTGGAACTGTAATTGTGGAGACAAATGACATCTTGCTGAAAGGTGTCAGTGGTTGTTGTGTTGAAACGTTTCTGGTGGAAACTGGATCATTTATGAGTGGTAAACATCCAACCATCGTTAACATTTTTAAATCTAAGGCCAGACTTTTTTAATTGCTTGTTCCTCGGATGTTTCTACTTAAAAATCTACTGAGAAGGGAGGAAAAAAAAATTAAATAAATCTTTATTTTTCAGCACTTTTCAATTTCTCGAGGACTATGTGGAATCAACACAAGGAAGGAGGAAGACATTAAAAAAAAAATTTATTTAAAAATAAAATTGATTTAATCTACAATTAAATTAATGTGAATCTGGAAAAAAATGTAATGTACAGAACAATACCGTTGGCTCTCCACCGGAGGGTGGAAATAGCTAAAAAAAATATATATATATATTTTTTTTATTTTAACCATTAGTACTGCGGCGGATCCGTGAAACAAGCAATAAAAAAAGTCTGGCCTAAGTTGCAAACTATTCCGACCTTGTGTATGAGAGCGTTCAGCCAGTCCTAACAGAGGTTTTGTGGAGGCTGGGGGTGCTGGGGGTGCTGGGGGCAGGATCCTTCTCTCACTGGTTGATTCGCTGGGTGAGAGCACATACGAGGACGTCTTTGGCTGCGAGTTTGTACAGAAAAACAATATGGTGCCATTTTAACAAGGTGCCAAAATGCCATTACTAAATGCTCTATTCATTTAATCTTTCGTCCAAATGAATGTATAATGTGACTCAAATGACATGGTTTGTTATTACATCAACAGTTTTGTCGATGAAGGAAATCTTTATGCGACTCAACTGTATTTAAATACTTTTTTTTTTATGTCTACCTTGGATGGGATTGGAGGATGATGTCCTTCTATTTCTCTTGCTCTCTCAGTTCCTCCATCTCTGTCCTTCCTTTCCAGTCGGCAGCTATCCCTTTCTCCTCCAACTTCATCTTCGGTACCTGAAGGCAGATTAATACTCTGTTTTCCATCTTAACCCACAGCGATCACCAGCAGCAATAGGAGGTGATTAATTACGTTTCCTGTAAAGCTAAAAAGTGCAATTAATAAGGGCTTTTACAAAGAAACATTCACTAGAGAATGTGACTAATGAGTCTTAATGTTGCACATAAAGTTCTGAGAATGCACAACATAATCTTTAGTAAGTACAGAGATCCTTGTACATGGTCAAGCCATTAAGTGATGTACCCTGAACAGCCTTATGTGACTTATCCCCATTTGAACTGGTCATTTGAACCCCATTTTATACTGGAGAACACAGGACACAGGGGTAAGCATTGATGGGCGTGCCAGTCCATAACCGTACCAGCAGGGGTTGCTGTAGCACCAATTGTGCCTTACTTGACCACAAGTCACCACCTGGACTCCCAACCCACATGGTTGGTCAGATCCATGGTATTTATGTCTGCACCAAGAAATATGACTAAAGAATAAGAAAATGAAGGAATGAATGAAGATTTAATTCATGCTGATAGACAGAGGTACCTGAGCTCTCCTGTAGGGGTCTCTGTCTAAGTTTAGCCAGACTGGGCTTGCTGCTTTGAGGAGGCGGGTTCGGTTTGGATGAACACATGGGACGTCCCACTGACACTCCTCCCATTTGCGGTTCTAAGGGTGGGCTCCTGTCCCCTGACTGCTCCCCGGAACTCCAGTCCGAATGTGCGTCTGCGAGTGCAGATGTTTCACAGTGAAGTCGTCTGTCAGTATCGGGGCACACTTGCCGTTCAGGAATGGGAGACGGTATCCTGTGCTGTCTGTCCACCTGTCTGTCCATCCACTGCCTTTCAGACTGCCTGTCCACCTGTCTTAAGTCCGTCCATTGTGCGTCGGGGTGCTGCTTCGACTCAAACCACTTCTTATCCACCCCTCTGCCCCACTGTTTCTGCTGAGCTTCGGCCTGCCTGTCGATCTGCCTCAGAGTGTGCCGGTCTAATTCCCTCTCGGCATGCCTCTCCGTCTTCCATATGCTCTGTCTATCAAGCTCTCTGTCTATCTGTCTCAGAGTATGCCTGTCTAACTCTCTCTCTGCCTTCCATAAGGTTTGTCTGTCTAGCTCTCGATCGATCTGCCTCAGAGTGTGTCTTTCCAGCTCCCTCTCCGGTGGCTTGTCCACATGCCTTGACGTCTGCCTGTCTAGCTCCCTGTCTGCCTTCCTCAGAGTCTGTCTGTCGCCTTCTCTTTCTGGGAAAGTCTGTCGGTCTCCATCGCTCTCTGATTTCCTGAGGGTCTGCCACTCGAGGTCCCTTTGCCTGTCTGTCTCTTTGCTCATCTGTCTGTCTGCAGGTCGTAACATCTGTCTGTCCGACTCCCTCTCAGAACACCGGTCTGGTCCTGAGGGCGGGTCATAGTCAGGTTCTGTCTCTGATTTCTGGAATCAAACAGACAGGACAAGGACAAACCAATCAGCTTTTACATTCAATTGCGAAACCTTCTAGTAACCTGAAAATTAATTGGTTGGTGGACCTCCGGTACTACAACCTCAAATCCGAAAAAAACAAACAAACCGCAGTGTGCCTTACAATTACTTAAACTTTTCGCTACAGCCAATCAGAACCCAAGAAATTTAATGTTTTGTCTGTTGCCATTCACGACACTTAAAAACATTTCAGCTGTTATTTTGTCCTGTTCTTGCATTCAAGCAATTTTTTTGTGAATGTTTAAATAGCGTCTGTGAATGTAAATGTATTGTAGTTAATGTCAAAGGTTTGCCAAAGCAATCCCTGTTTTTTCACCTCATTACTAGTCCTAAATTGCCCTAGTCCCAATATTTTTTGGAATGCGTTGCTGGCCTGAAATGGCTGTACATCATTTAAAAATGAAATGAGGTTATACGGATAAAAGTGTAAATGAAAAGACATTGTATTTTTTTATTATTTCAATTTTCCATACAATCTAAACATTTTTCTGATTTGGGGTTGTATAATTTGGCGGAAATGCACACTTTTGTTCATTCACAAATCATTGACAAACAGCTCCACCTATGACCTTTGCTTAAACTTAAATCCTATGTACCGGTTTGCCCGTGTAGAAAGGGTGCTTGTTTGTCCTAAACGTGGAGAGTGGCATGCCCTGGATACAGCGTATCTCCATCACTCCTGCTCTAGGCTCCTCCATTCTCTGTTCCTCTACTTCAGCCACTTCACCTGAGCAGCTCCCCTTCCCAGGCATCCTAGGCGGTTGGAGAAGAGTGTAGATGTTCTCAAGGGCATTCCTGTATAAAAATAGTTAAATAGGTATTATTGGTCCACTTGCTAATATGTTTCATAATACCCTCCAATAACAACACTGGACTACATGGTCAAAAGTACGTAGACACCCATTCTAGTCAGCAGATGCAGCCATTCCAGTCACTCCTGTTGCTAAGAATACAGTCATGCAACTTATGTAGTAAAACACCAGCAGCGGAACGGGTGAGAACTCTGGCACTCTGAACTTGGCACTGTAGTAAGATAAGATGCAATACGATGCCAAATGTCTTAAAGCAGCAACTGCTTAGCCATAAAGAACTTTATTTTAATCATGTAGAGCTTTATTACTTTATTTTAACACAAAAATTTGAAAGAAACCTGTCTTTTTTCTGCATAGTTAAAATATGCCTGACTGACCCAGTGGGAGCTGTGGCAACAGTCCGACAGTCTTCGCTGCAGGCCATGGCAAATGAATCCGACTCCTGATTGGACAGCGTGGAATTTCGATTTCTGCGGAAACTAAAGATGGCCAGCATGTTGCGTCTCTTCTTTCTCCGAAGAGAGTGAGCCTTATGAAGTGATGACAGTTGACTGGGAGAAAGGAAGAAGAGAAAAGAAAAGAAAAGAAAAGAAAAGAAATGAAAAGAAAAGGAAAGGAAAGAAAGAAAAGGAAAGAAAGAAAAGAACAAAAAAAGAATGAAAAAGAAAAGAAAGAAAGAAAATGAAAGAAAGAAAGAAAAGGAAAGAAAGAAAGCAAGAAAGAAAGAAAGAAAGAAAAAGAAAGAAAAGAAAGAAAGAAAGAAAAAGAAAGAAAAGAAAGAAAGAAAAAAAGAAAAGAAAGAAAGGAAAGAAAGGAAGAAAGAAAGAAAGAAAGAAAGAAAGAAAGAAAGAAAAGAAAGAAAGAAACGGAAAGAAAGAAAGAAAGAAAGAAAAGAAAGAAAAGAAAGAAAGAAATAAAAGAAAGAAAGAAAAGAAAGAAAGAAAAGAAAGAAAAGAAAGAAAAAAAGAAAGAAAAGAAAGAAAAGAAAGAAAAGAAAGAAAAAAAGAAAAGAAAGAAAAAAAGAAAAGAAAGAAAGAAAGAAAGGAAATAAAGAAAATAAAATAAATGAATAAATACAGTAATAGAAAGGTGGTAGTGTTAAGTTTCAGACTCACACATAACTCAGTTCATGCAATCTCATTGGTCTTCTGAATCAGTATCGCCCTTCACAAGCCATATGTTCGTTTCTCATTTGTCCCACAATTAATCTTGGGGATAATTTTTTTTACCATTGACATTTTGCTTTAAACATAGTTAACTGGATGTTCATTCCTTCAGCTAATAGAAATGAATAGCATTGAATGTGCAAGTTATTGCCAAAACACAGGTCATTCACTTAAACATTAGCTTAGGGGCAGGAACTGGTCGTGGAGTATCAGATATCAGCTGACATTGTGAAGTTTAATTTCAGTCTTATCAAAAAACAATAAACAAGGGAGTGTGCTCAGGTGCAACAATCGTATACACTGGTCCACTCTTGCATGGATTCATGTTTCACCCTGCCTGGGTGGACCCTGAACCATCCTCTGAGGGAGGAGAGGTTGGAACAGGGGATTGGTCCCATTGCGATAGCAGAAGGACATAGAGTGAGTCTGTGGCTGGGAGTTGTACGAAGGCACATGCTTGCCTACAACCACTTTTTCCTCAGCAGAGGGCTAATGCACATGAAGGGTCGGCTCTTGTAAGACTAGCAAACAGATCAAATTGGGTGTAAATGGGTGGAGGGAGGCTAAAATTGGCCAATCCAAATATTTTGAAGAGAAGCAACAATTTTAAAATGCATTCCTTTTAAGGTTTCCTCGTAACACCAAAAATCGCAAGATCAAAAAATACAGAACGGCATTAGGTATATAAGCGAGGTTTCAATTTAAAGTAGGTAAAACCGAGTTTATTAATTCACTATTTATTAACCATCATAACTATTCATTACCCAAATATGTGAAATCAACCCGCTGCATTATTTATTGGCAGCCCGTCTGGGCCACAGAAACCCCCATGATTCCATGCAGCTGTTGCCTGGTAACAGCATAATTACCCAGAGAGCCGAGTGGTTGCTAGGCAACAGCGTGCTCTGGCACAAGAGGGCACATTGAGAGCAGATTCATTAGAAATGTGCTTAACAGTAAAAAAATGTAATTACAGTAAAAGCATCTAGAGTATTCCCCTTGAGACTCATCATTCTGACTGACATGAATACTGCATGTGTGTGTGTGGACATGTGTGTAAATCTGCATATGTGTGTGTGTGTGTGTGTGTGTGTGTGTGTGTGTGTACCTATCAGGGAGAACTCGCTTGCTGTAGAAATCAGGCAGTCCATCATCCAGTGGAGTGACAGCTCCATTTTCAGTACAATGCTAAAAAAACGAAAGAAATTAACATATACAATAATTGTGCTCCAATTTATTATTTGGACCTTACATTGAAAAAACAACTATAAATTTGAGTATGGTTTTAAGTATGTGAGTTGGGAACATTTCTGGAGTATTCCATGATCCAGAAGACTTATCCATCCAGCTTTATAATGATCAATCATGAAAGTAGATAGCAAATCCTAATTCATTCATCCACTTGCCGTGTTCAAGGTTGCATCACAAACCTCATGCTAAAGTACTAAATATGACTGAAAATCTGCCAGACCATTCAGCAGAAGGTTGCCTCAGTAATTGCGTATGGTGTAAAAACACATGGAGCTCCTGTTTATTAACAGCTAATAATTTATAAGCTAGAAATTTATTTTATTTCTGTAAAACAGGACAGTGACCAGACATTACCATAGTCACATAGTAGTTTAGATACTTTGCACATAGTGTATATATATATATAAATTAAAATACAATATACAAACATTTAGTATAGTTCTGTACAAAGCAGTAAGTATTATCGTTGTATCCTTTATAAAACTTAAAACACTGAATCTCTTCTCCGTCAGCATGTAGTGCACGCGCTCGCTCGTACTAGTTTTCTGTCATTTACATGTGAATAAGACTAATTTAGGACAGATTTGATTTCCTAGTATAACTATTGGCCATAAAACAAATGGACATTAAAGGGTGCATTCCTTTATATACATAATACAGTATTAGTTACACTCTAATTAGTACTGTGCAAAAGTCATGCAAAAGGTATAATGGCCATATAGGACATATTGTCAACCCAAAAATGTAAAACTTAAGTATATAATAAAATTAAATGTATAAAAATCTTATCTGTTTTCTGATTGTATTCTAATAAAGACAATGAAAAATAATTGGTATATGGTAATAATACCATTGCTAATGTTTAATCGAATGGTGGCTTAAGACTTTTTGCACAGTACTATATGTTAGTAGTTTTGTCAGAGCCACTATCCATTATTCTCTCCACTATGTCATGGTAAATGTGTCTTCTTTAATCTACACAAACTGAGTGAATGCAATTACAAAAAAGATGAAAACCCCTAAGTCTTCTCTGAAGTACATTTCCATGTAAGTTAACTAGAAGGTAGAACTGCTATAGATTGGCAAGGTAGTGATGATAAATCACTTTAATTTCTTAACACACTAATTTGTCCGACCTTTTTTGAAGTATTTTCCACTTGAGAATGCATGTGGATGTTGTAAGCTGTAGTACCACAAAAATGAGGGGAGATTTCAAAATGAATATGAAGAGGATCCCACAAGAACTGCTAGATCATCTGATCCTGTCCATAACCCATCACTGTCAGTCTGTTTTGACACTCTTGGGTGACCATACACCCTACTGAACAGTCAATGTGGGGTTTGGCATGCTTCTGTTCACCCCCATGAATATGTTACTTGTTACTCAATCATAATTGAGTTTGCATGTCATCTGCATAATCAAGCAACTTTTTTGACTTTTAATTTGTTTAATGAAATAAAATCAAATGCTTCTTTTTAAAATCACTTCATATTCATTCTGAAATATCCCCTCATTTTTGTGAGCAGTGTTAGTTCAGCCACACTCAAAAATATAATTTAATAATTTAATGTATTGCTCACAAAAATAAGGAGATATTTCTAAATGATATATCCCCTAATTAAATAACCCCAAATTTTTTTATGAGCAGTGTATAAAGAAATGGTTTGCCAAATATAAAGGCTGGCTAGCACAGAACCCTATCCTAAACTTTATCAGACATGTATGATAACTGTGGTCCACGGCAAGGCTTAGTACAACATCAGGTCCTGCTATTATGGATCGTATTCCAAATCCAATGAAAAACCTTATCAGAAGCCTGATTGCTAAAGAAGCAGCAATGTGGATGACAAACACTGCACTAATACTTGTGTTTGTCCACAAACATTTGGCTAATTTCAGCAGCTCACTGTTACAAGATGTGGTGGTTTTTAGTAGGACCCAAGTATGCGGGATAGACATATTCCACGACGTATAATAATAATAATGGGTAAATAATTAGAAGTGTATGGCTCCTAAACACAAAAAAAACAAAAGGATGAAAGGGCGCGCCGCTGTGTTGTGTCCCGACTGGGAGCAACGCGCGATCCAATCGCGAGAGGGCGCAGAAGCACCAACGGGGCAAGCGTGCAGAAAGCAACGTCCCAATTGACGAGGCACGGAGGTAGTCCAAACGCCAGAGGGCGAAGGTGAGCTCAAATGCGCATGTAGCGCGGGAAAGCCATGCCGGGGCGCATATAATTCAAACGCGCAGCCGTGTGGCCACTCTAGCCGGGTCGTGTCTCATTTCGAGAAGGCAGCCGACTAGAGTGAGGCTCAAGAGAGCGCAAAGCACTCTGGAGCGCCTGGAAGCCATGCCGGGGCACGTATTATTCAAACGTGTAGCTGGATGGCCGCTCTAGCCGGGGCGCGTCTTATTTTGAGAGAGCAGCCGACTAGAGTAAGGCTCAAGAGAGCACAAAAGGTGCCGAAGCGCCAGGGGGCGAAGTGAGGTTAGTTGAGTACCGACGACGGAGGAGCGTGAGCTCAGGTGTGCGAGGAGCGCATGAGTACGAGACGGGAGACCCTCGAAGTGCCCCTAACATACTAAATACCTCGGGGGTTTCCCCCCATACGCGTTTATCGACCACTATCCCTTAAGGTGCGCGCTAGGGCGCAAGCGCCGATGGTCGGGCGCACGTACTGAATGGAGATCGAATACCAATGACCTGGCCCCAAACAGCGATAAAACCCACGCCTAAATAGCACAAGAAACAGCTGTTCGGAATCAGGTCATAATTAGGATAAGGGATATAACCCGCCTCACCGATAGCTCTGTAATGGCGACCGGCGAGGACGGCCGAACGCTCCAGGGGAGAAGGTAGGAACCCTAACACTCACTTCTTGTTGTTGTTCTTCTTCTTTTTCTGCTTCTTCTTCTTCTTAAAGTTTCCTAAAAACAATGACTGGGCTGTCCTGCTTCTCTTTTTCTACATGCACAATCTGGTCCTAAGTCCTGCTGGCCATTTGTGAGTATTACAGGGGTAATTTCATGTGCAGAGCAAAATGCAAATTATAGTTATTCCAGATGGCACCTTTCATGATGAACATATTTTATAAACATATTCTCTTGGCTCTGATTTTCTGCCAGAGCATGGGGTTGAGAAGTGAGAATCCTGGCAGCTACACTGCAGTTCCAGGAATAGCTTCTTTTAAACAACGTCCAGATCTTGTAGAAAAGAGATTCATTGCTCTTGTAGCATTTGCAGCTCCTTGATTTGTTGCCAAGTGAAAGCGAGTTGAGAAGAAAAGTATCAGAAACGGCAGTCAGAGGATGCATCCCATGGATTCCCCACATCCTTAACCTGAATGATGATTGTCCAATGAATCTATGTTATATTCCAGATTTTACTGTGACATAGCAAATTCCTGACACACTAAAGTCATCCCTTCTGGTTGTTTTAGCCAAATATTTTGGTAGAACGTATAAAAAAGCACTACATAATAACAGCTCAGAGACTGTCAACATATCACTTTTGTAGGAAACATCCTTTCAACTATTCTGTAATTACAACACTTGCTGGAGATTCCTAATTGGATTCTGGTAGCCATGCCAGCACAACTGTTTGCTGAGAGATTCCTGGTCAGGATTTCATGCAATCGTTTAACACCAAACGTTAGCTGGAGTTTTGTAAAGCTAAGACACACTGGAGTCCTGAGCAGTGGAAGTGAATTCTCTCCACTTGGGAGTTTCATTAACAATTCAGGGTTTGGTAAATGCAATGTGCATTTTACAGTTTTCAAAATAGCTGCGAGGATATTTGTGGCCTCAAGCGCAAAGGGGCCCGAACACAAAGCAACAAGATTTCAAACACAAGAAACAAATGCATGATATACGTAATTCTGACAAGTCAGAGGGAGAAACGTGAACTCGACTCGTAGATTTCTCAGGGAGACTACAATAAAAGAACAAACACAGAGATCGTGTGTCTCCAAAGACACAACTATGGCACGAGGAAAAAAAAAAAAACATGGCATAGAAAAATATAGTACTTTACTCTGAAGTTGACAAGATCACACAGACCACACACAATGTGTGAGGGGAATAACAAAGCACTGCTTCAAAACATTACACACTGTTCAATAGGGCTGTGAATCTTTGGGAATCTCACGATTCGATTCAGAATCGATTCTTGGGGTCACGATTCGATTTTTTTCC
>JAUZSU010132981.1:0-11483 GCA_034780255.1 Parotocinclus maculicauda
ACCTCTGCCAAGCTGCCACAGTTGGGTCCTTAAGCAAGACCCTTAACCCACAATTGCTTGGATTGTAAGACTGTAGACTGTAGTTGTAAGTCGCTCTGGATAAGGACGTCTGCTAAATGCCGGAAATGTAAATGTAAGCACCAACAGAACATTGATGGTGCATTCTGAGAGTCAAAATACTTAATTGGTTATTTTTCAAACTTATGATGATGATCATAAATAAAACATTGGTTGCATTAGCATTATGCACAATTGCTCAATACTGAGCAAAATTTGTCACATGCAAACAAATATTTCTTTTTATTACCCAGGTGTGAAACATAGCTGAGATTTTTTTGTGGAGGAACTAGGGGAACCCGTTTCAACTTGGACTGCATCTACATATCCTTGTTTAGTCTTTATCAAGTGTTGTTTTTCCTGATTTTATTTACCTAACCATCGCTAGATGTTGCAACCATTGGCAATACAGCCAGTTATTCTGAGATCTCCTGATTGTTCTGTTGATGCATACAGTAGTATGTATGACGATGTCATCTTATAGGATCTCTTTTAGGCATCATACATTAACTCAGTTTAAAACAATCACTGATCTGTTGCCAAGAGGTAAGCAGATTCTTCTTGAACTACTGCAACCATCCAAACAACATACCACTCACACCCTTTCCCTCCCTCCCTGGTTGATGAGCACATGATTTTAAGTGCTGAGGCAATATGTAAATCCAGTGAGCTGTGAACAAAACACGTCTCCGTTAAATGTGAAGTCTCACATACGCTTTGTTAGAAAGGTCAGATTCAAAATTTTGTTCAGTATACACCGATGAGCCAAAACATTAATACGGACTTTCTGTGAGATGTTCCTTTAAAAACCATGACTCCTGACATCCATGTAGATGTAAGTTTCCCACCTACCTAAATGTTGTTGCAGGCCAAGTACATCCTTTCCTATCAATGATGTTGCTACATAGTTCAGCATTTTTTTAAAGGAACATGGCAAATGTTCGAGGAAATGACTTGGCTTTCAAATTCCCCAGATCTTAATCCTATTGAGCATCTGTAAGATGTAATGAAAAAACAAGTCAAGTCTATCGAGGCACCACCTTGCAATTTAAAGGATTTTAAAAATGCTTTGGTAACATCATCTTCATGGGTCTTGTGAAGTCCATCGTTCGCACAAGGGGGACTTACGCAATATTAGGCAGATGCTTTTAATATTATGGTGTGAAGTGTCTAATTCTTTTGATTTCATTCTTAAATGAGTGAACAGGTTTCACTCATTTTATACCGCTCGCAAAAATTCCCATACTGAAATATCCCCTCATTTGTGTGACTAGTGTAGGTAAACTATTCAGTTCAACTGTGACTTAATTGTGTGAAGTTTTTCCGCAGGTTGCAGACTAATGACAGAATGTAATGTCAACACTGTTTTCTCTGTTTTGTCCACTGTTCGAAGAGAAACAAGACTTCGGGTCAACATGGGCTTAACTTCTGATGTCAGTCTTGTTTGTGTGTCCATCTACACAGGTATATGTTGTTTATTTGATTATTTTATGAATAAATCTATTTTTCATGCTATTGAACACTCTTTGGAAATGTACATTCTATTTGACCCTTAATCAAAACTGCCATTTAAAAATGTTATGTAAATATTTTTAAACTAAAAATCTAAAAAACATATTGCAAATATATATATTTGATATATTTTTTAATATGTGCTTTTGTACATTTCTATGTTATATAATGTACTGTTTTTCCTTGTAAGGTATTAAAAATATTAATTCAAATTCAAATGTATTTATATAGCGCTTTTTACAACGGAGCATTGTCTCAAAGCAACTTTACAATTTTATATTATCTTAAAAGGCCAAGCCCAAGTTGAGCAAGCCTAGGGCAACAGTGGAAAGGAAAAACTCAATTAAAGTAGAAGGAAGAAACCTTGGGAGGACCAAGACTCAAAATGGGAACCGTCCTCCATAGATGGCCTACATTAAAACATATTCCATTATTATTATTTTTTATTATTATATTTTATTATTATTATTATATTTTATTTTTTAAGATGCACAGGAAGATGTTTTAATTGTGGGTTTGCTAGATGAATGTAAAGGCACACATAGCCTTAACTAAATTATGTGCCAGTATAAGGTTACATGTATTACAGGTACTGTACAAGGTCAGTTATTTAGAGAATGTGGAACAAAAAAACAATGCACTTATCTGATTGCTCATATGATCCCTTGTCTAGAGTTGTCAAAACAGTTTAAATTCTCAAAGTATTCAGTGAAAAACTGGACCTTTTTTCTTCCTTCTAGTCCATTATCAAGCTCAATGATCTACCAGTAATATTATGAAGGGTACAGGTATGCCTAGGCTGAAGGTACAGTGTAGTATCTTGGTCTAAAGGGATGTCTAAATCACCTGTCACACTGTCAGCATGTTAAGAAAGGCAATCTCATGCTTAAAACTAACTTACATTCATCAAAAGTAATCATGCCTATTCAATGCTCATTTTTAATATGGATAGGTTAAATATTGGATACTTAAGCCCCTTAACATAATTTAATTAGCGGTTATATACAACTGCTAAAGCAAAAGATAAGTTGCTTCGCTATAGAATTAGTAAAAATTTGTTATAACTGTTGTGTTCAAAGGTAATATACGTTTCCTATTTTTAAATCATCATTTATTTTACACCATATGGATCAGACCTTGCTTTATAAAGGCCTTATACAATCATTTTATTCTACGATTCTTTGTTTGTTTTTTGCATAAGCAGAAACAATTAAATTCACTTCAGAATTTCAAAAGGATTGTTGACATTCTGTGTGTGTAGCTGAATAACATAAAAAAAAAAAAAATTAATAAATGATTGTTGTCATGAGATTATTATTAATATATCTTAATATAATATTATATCACATTATATTATGATAAGATTTACTGTAGGGATTAATGCCCGTTGTAAAAATTAAGACAAGAAGACAATCTGAGGTAATATTTACACATAATGAGGAAGCAAACAATAACCCCTGCCCAGTGAAGGTTCAGTGCACCTAACTTTACATGTTTAGAGATGCCATTACCTATGTCTTCTTAAACTGCACATTGTATCGGGCTCCACACTTTTTTTAAATCTTGGTATGGGTTATAAGGAGATAGACCAGAGTTCACTGGGCGTGGTTTAACCACCCTGGTTCGGATGCATTCACAGCAGCGTTCAGCAGAGGTCACTGTTTCAACACTGGGGGTTGATTTCCCTGTCTGGATCCCCTCACTTAGGCACAGCCAATAAGCATCTGTGATGCCAAACCCAGTTGGAGAGGCTGTGCCAGGACTTGAAACTGGATGATCGTGGTGATCTACGAAGTACTATGAAGTACTGCACAACAAAATTGTGTTAAAGGTATTTTGTGCAGCACGCATGTTTTGTTTACTTGGCTAATCTTGCACTGATTCTTTATTTGCAGGGAGACTCAAAATTCTTCTGAGCCTTTTACCAATTCTCATCATTGGTCTAGGTGAGCAAATTTAACTTTTAGCTAAAGCTATTTAAGCTAATGTTAACACTTCCATGTTAACCTTCAAACCATTTTCATTTTCACTCAGCTAGTGGATAGTAATTAACAGTCATGTTCTTTCTTTCAATTAAAGCATCAAAACACCTTTATGACTGCCCAAAGGAGCCCATGGTTCCCATCTACCTGTTAGTAGGAGGAGTGATCTGTCTGATTCTACAGATCTTATCCTATTTACATTGCAGCCATCCACTTGATCGTCTATGTTGGCTTTTTAAAGCTCTACTCCTCACTTTTTGTCCTATCTGGTTTATTACAGGTGGGTAGAAGAAAGTCACAGATACTGGCTTTGATATAATGATATCATGCTCATGATATAAATGATAATGGGACTTTTATGGAAATTACCTAATTTAATGAGAAATGCAAAGTAAATACATATTAAAACTCAATACCAAACAATAGGAGAAGTATAAAATTGGAAAAAAACTTGGGAAAGTAAGTTGTCAATAAACAGACAAAGTCCCAAAATCTTTTGAAAGCTAACTAAACACGTGCCATACCAGACCATAAACACATGCCCTAAAATATTATTTGACAGTGTAAATATTTGAGTCAATTAGCACAAATATTTAATATAAACATATTTAAATGTTTAATAGATTTTTTTCTCTCCTGGTGAGAATCGTGGGACATTTGGCCCCATCCCTGGCATTCATGCCATGTCCACTCTTGAATCCAGGTCCCTGTGGTAATGGGGCTGCTGCACTTCCCAAGTGCTGTATGCTAGTCTAAATCGTAAAAATAACGAACTACTACAAGTCATTCAGTATGAGGGTCTGGGATCAATGACAGGTGGGGCTTGTGCAAAGTAGGGTTTGTGAGCAGTGCATTTTAAGGAAAAGAACACAGCCATTGGGGTTATATTCCTAGTTCTGGTTTTAGCTACTGAGTACTATTTTATTTGTGATCCTAATTATAAACGTAATGGACATCTAAGGTAAATATCATTACATGCTCATATATGTATATACATTTGCACTTTCTATTCCAGGTAGTGTTTTTGTCTACATGGCATACAAACCAAACTTTGACTTTCGTCTGTCTGAAAACTACTGTGAGCGTATCACCTACAATTTTGCCTTTTGGATTACAAATGCCATATACATCAGCATTCCCATACTACTGCTTGGGTTCTGCTTCAACTGGATAGAGAAGTCATGGCAAAAAAGAGCCAGAAAGCAATGCTACATAAGGACCATATCATGAAAGTGATTCATTGAAAAGGATTTGCTGGGATAAACGTGCCATTAGCACATTCTTACTAATCATAAACATACAATAATGAATTACAGTTACACCTGTCAAATGAACAGTATAAGGAAACACAAACCAGTACAACAGTACATAAAAAGGTAGTCTTTTGACTGATGGTAATCATATTTTTTTTTGTTTCCTGGACTCAAGATTATGTGTGGTGTATACACTATGCAGACATAATAAAGGTCACAACAGTTGTAATACCGTTACAACTGCATTACTGGTTTTCAAAATATATCTGGTAAAAACGAACATATCTAGGTTTAATCTGTTTACAGACTGTGATTTTAGGAATATCCAGAGGCAGCTTTAGCCATAATATCTTTTGATACCAGCACTAAATATTTTTTATCACAGTTTATTACACAAGTGTGCTTTAGATGTTTTAAAAGTTACACTACAGTGTATGATGCTACCCTGCTTTCCCTCCTCACAAAAGCATGAACGCAGACGATAAATGACATGGACATGCATGTTCTTCTTGAAGGAGGGTTAAAAAGGAGGCCAAAGTAGGGATTTAATACTGGCATTGATCCTTTAGGGAAATTAACCATGGTTTTACTATGATACTTTATAGTAACTGTAGTCATTGTACCATGATTCACATATTCAGCACATTTTTCTGGAAATGTTTACATTAAAAACATTTAATGTCCTATAACCTCTGCAAATACCATTCATATTTTATTATTTCAAATATGTTAACCCTCTTGCATAGTGTTGACATATGGAATCAATATCTTTCTATCCCGCCTAAGAATTGGAGAGGAAAGTATAGATTTAACACATACCTAGTACATAGAACCTGATACTTGGGTAACATTACTGATGAAAAAAATAACACAAAAATTAAAAGACAAACTATGTTTTGGTTAGAGTAAATAGAACTTTAATGTAAAGTTTACTATGACGCAACTAGATTAGAAGTGTAAAAAAAACAGCCTATGGACCACATTTTATCCAGCTTGCACAACTTGGAAAAATATGAATACAAATATATACATTTATAATACTGTATTATTATAGTGTTACTTCTAGAGCAAGTAACAGTCTTCTAACCAGTGAATGACAATCTACCCATGTGTGGTTCTGAGTAAGGTTTGCTTTATATAAACAATTATACTTTATCAGATATGTCATGACCATGATGCGGAAAGATGAGCAGAAGAAAGGAAGAGAATTAAGAAGTATTAAGGGAAGGATGATAGAGCGTGATGTGAGTACACATTGTCAGTAAACGTTTACTGAATGGCTGAAGGGATGCTTATGATTATTTAAGAACAATAATTAATCATAGAACATTGAGCTGTTATGCTTTGTTTTTTTTTAAAGGTAAGGGTTTTATTCTCAAAGTGAAAGAAATGTGTGTAGCTAACAAATTAATAAAACTTTGTCCACAAAAATCTAAAAACAGAAGAGAACACCCAATCTTTTTTTATGTTAGCAATATAATCACATTTTGAAGCGCAGGTGTTAAACTTCAGTTCAGCTGACCCTTTGGAGCCCTCTGCATTTATATATTTATTTATTTATTTATTTAGAGGTTGGGGTTTGGGGTTTGGGGTTCGAGCTTCATGTTGGCTAATGGAATATTTACGAGACGAGTAAGGTAATAACCTGATTGGAACCTGCTAAAAAATTCTAAGTGCCCTGTAGAGGCAGACTAAAACTAAGGGGTCCAGTTAGCTTGTTTATTTGGTTTACTTAATGTCGCTTTCGGCATCAGTGGCCATTTCAGCGACACACACACACACACACACACACACACACAAGGTTATATCAGAACTAGTTATATACACACATTCAAGTCGATGATAGTTTAGCGGAATCAATTAACCTAACATGCATGTCTTTGGACCGTGCGAAGAGAGAAAACCCACACAGACATAGGGACGACTACAGACTCCATACAGAAAGGCCACTCCACTTTGAGATTGAACCCAGGACCTTGCTGCTCTGAGGCAATGCCACCCATCAAGCCACCCCTAAGAGGTCCGGTGAGTTCCTGCCAGACTAGAAATAACTTGAATTGACCTATGTATGTAGAAATGTAATTCCTGCCAGGTTAGAGCATGAGTAAAGCAAAGAGTAGTGAATCAGGCGTTTGGTATCCTGATAGATCCTCAGCCAAGAAACTTTTAATCAATGGATTTTGGAGCTGAAGCCAATTTCCATCAGACCAGGTAGTTCAGTTGGTAGGATACAAGACTCTTACTCTCAGGGTCATGGGTTCGTGCCCGACATGCGTGGCCATGTGTTTTATAAGACAATTAAATCAGGAACTTGACTGTGCTTCAAAACAATAAATACATAAGCTACGTGTGGCGTTCTGCTGCCTGAAGCCATGGTTCCCAAAGTATTCCTGCCAGACTTACCCAGTGAGTAAAGCAAGACTCACGCTTGAACTTGACTGTCGTTAACATTAAATATCGCCATCTCGTGGCAGTTGTGATATGTGAAAAAGCAGGAACTTAACACATTTAATATTTCCATCTAGCTGCGGCCTGATGCAGGCCAAAGTCATGGTTCCACAACTAATCTTCCCACACTCACCAACTAAGACTTGCTTCTCTTTTACTTTAAATACTGCCATATTGCTGTGTAATTTTATGTCACAAATACTGCAGGAGCTCGCATTCGAAACCTATTGTACAAATGACACTTAACAAACAACTCGGTGATCCTGTAAACAGTGGACGTTGAATTTTAGTGTCATAAACTTACAGCAGCTCGGATGGCTCATTTGGATCAAGTATGAGACATGATCGTAGGCTCGAGCCCAATGTTCGGCTATGTGACAACTAATTCTGCCAAATTTACTCAGCAAATCAAAGAAATCTAACTTATGAGACTTTAACTTCAAATATTGCTGTAGTCACATACAGCAGTGTGATTTTGTGTGACAAGTAAAACAGGAGCTTGACTCTATTAAACTATTAGACTACTAGACTACTAGACTATTAAACAATATATATATCTTCAAGTAGAAGTGGTCTTAAGTAGACTGAAGTCATGGAACCACTGCTGCCAGAATAGCTCAGTTACTTAATAACTCACAGTCGAGACTTGGACAAGTTGAATTCAATGAACCAGTCAGAGAGTGATGGCACTCTGAATATATCACAATATCCCTGGATATGTGGCGAAATGACAAAGTACACAGTAGAAAAAGGAGTAAGAAAAAGCAATAAATACGTCTGGGTGCAGCAAACAACAAACTCTTTGGTTAACGTCCCAAAACACTAATCAGGTCTGTGGTGGCCTAGTGGGTAAGACACTGGATTATGGACCAGAAGGTCAAGAGTTCAAATCCCTCCTCTGCCAAGCTGCCACAGTTGGGTTCTTAAGACTGTGTCTGCTAAATGCCGTAAATGTAACCAGGTGCTCCACAGAAAAATGTAGGCTACTTCAGAATTAAAACGACCATAAAACACAAGTCATGCGATGAAAAGAAGGATCTCGACTAACTTATGACCTGTTAAATAATAAGTATCGCCATCTAGCTTAGTTGATGCCACTTCAAATCGAGCCTTATATTAAAAAGAAGCCACTTAGATTTGTGCAAATTAAATCTCGTTCACGACTAGAAATAAACGAAGCAAGTCGTGTGGATTCATTAGCTGTGAACACGTGGTTAAATGTGAGGGCCGATACTAATGATAGAAACTAAAATATCAATTACTTTATATTGGTTCTCAAAATAATAAGAAAATGGATTTCGTGCTCATGATCCGTCTGTGTACAATAACGTTTAGTCTAGTGGACCGATCACAATCATGTTTAACAAAAAGAAAAGACGGAGACTCCAAAAACCTGTTCGTTTCCCCAAAATTTATGTTATGAGGAGCAGAGCTGAGAAGTGGAAAAGCCAAATGAAAACAAATGGAGGTTAACAACCAATTGTTAATTTTCTGTTGTTTGATCTGATACTGAGTCTGAAAAGGTAAAACGACAAAATTCTCTAGTGACACTTACAAGAGGTGTTGGTTTTATTAGAAAGTCGAGTTTCCTATGAGAAAGCACCACCTGAACCCCTGAAGTTGGAAGCTAAGTCGGATGCATCGAAATTTAATGCAGCACGAATTGGCCGATTAGTGACGTAAACACTATTACAAACACGGCGGACCAGTTAATGAACGATAATATATCAAATAATAGCGTACAATTTGTGTGTTGATTCTAATAGAAACGTTATTTTTGCATCTAAAATAATGCATATGTCAAAAACGCTTATAAAAAAGCTAAAATCGACAGCTATTAATTTACTGTTTGGTAGCTACACAAACAGCAGCCAAACGAAGATGCTTGTTTATAGCAACGCTCGACAGCGTCCATGTTTTTCCTTCCCATACAAACCACTTGAACGCGACCAAACCTGGTACACGAGTATCATCTCGGAGAAACCTACCACCACTTGAACGCACCATTAATACTGCTCACAAAAGTATAGTAATTTCATTATGAAGTCATTATGAACTTAATATTTCACTTTAAAATATCCCCTATTTCGTGAGCACTATAAGTAACCCTAAACATGCACATGCATGCCTTCTATTGGTCCAAAAGGTGGCCTGCACTTTGACGTAAACCATCTGTGACTAAAGAAACCAGCTGTGAGGAGTCACTGACCTACAGAATGCAGACCCTACTAAAAGCAATATAGCTGTGAATTAAGCTTTAACAAAGTATTTGACAGCCTACTGGTTTACTGTTTATAAATGGCCGGTAAGTAGACATTTAGTTTAATTCTAAGGATAAAAGTAGTTTCGTAATGTGAACCTGTACTCGGATAAGATGAACATAGAGTGGAAACGTTATAGGACTTGTCTGTGAAACATGAGCGACAATACCGTACTTCCTCGCTCTCGGTTAATTAATTGTGTATTTGTTTTACATTTTTAAAATTTATGTTAAACCATTTTCTGATTTAAAAACAACACAACTGAAATGAACACAGCAGAATCTATTACCTCCTCCAAACCATCTCATTTTCTAGTCCACACCAGCAAAGCTTTGCTCTGCGGTCACGCCATACACACTTCGAAAATGCCCAGTCGCGCTATTCACATATGCGCGTTTAAACTCCATTTTACGGTACCTGGTTGCTAAGTAGAGTTGAGGGGAATGCTGCTCGTGCTTTCACAGCATAACTTTTCTGATAATAGTTTTTTAAAGAAATAAAATCCATTGCTTCTTTTTTTAAAATCGCTTCATATTTTTTTATTATATTTTATTGCTTGGGTTTTTACGTTCCTTACTAATTTTCACTGACAATTAGTACATTAATGAATATCCTTAATCCTTAAACTCTAACTACAAAGTAACAGCTAATACTGACAAAAGAAAACCAATGCATCTACAGCAGGGACACAAGAGGGCACTGCAGCAACATGTTGCACTACATTGATTTCATTTTGTTGTTGGTTAGGCCAGACTTTATTAACTGCTTGTTCCTCGGATGTCCCTAATTAAGAATCTACGGAGGAGGGAGGAAAAAAAGATCTTTATTTTTCAGCACTTTACAATTTCTCGAGGACTATGCGGTATCAATACAAGGAAGGAGGGAGTAATAAAAATAAATTTTTATTTAAAAATAAAATGTATTTAACCTACAATTAAATTAAAGTGAATCTGGGAAAAAATTTAATGAACAGAAGAAAACCGTTGGCTCTCCACCGGAGGGGCGGAAAAAGCTAATATATATATATATATATATATAATGAATATTATTATTATTTAATGTTTTTTATTTCAACCATTGGTGCTGCGGTGGATCTGAGAAATACCAAAAAAAAATATTTTTTTTGTTTTCTTCAAACATGATCGTCGGCGGATCCGTAAAACAAGCAATGAAAGAAGTCTGGCCTTACTGGATTCATATACAGAGAGACAAGAGTATATTTACACTATTGCATGCATTTCATTCAAAGAGACACAACCTACAGTAGGTGGGTACTTATGTCATTTTTAGTAAAGCCTTTTTGTGACCAGCATTGAACAGTGGAAAATTAGAAAACTAATACATGAAAAGGCTATTATAAAGTCGTATGAACATTTAACATAGTTTACATATTTTAAATAAAGTTGTTTTCTATCAAGTTGCAGAACTTGTTGCAAGATGCTTGCAGGCACGAGACATGGCTTATTGTCCTTACAGCCAGTTCCCTGTTGGTGCTGCAGTCTTGACGTCAGGAGGAGTCATAATCTCAGGTAATGTCCCTGTAGTTATGAATGAGCACTTCAAGTTTAGTTGTGTGTGTTCAGTTTTAGCAGTTATCTACGCAAAAGTTGTTTATAACTATTCATAAATGAAATACAATTCTTGTTGATTGGGGTAACAATACATGCAACGCTACTTATTCAGGTGGGGGATGGTACTGCTTTTATTGTGTTAAGTCTTAGGTTAGATGGCAGCAAAATAGTACCTCTGCATTTAGATAAAAAAAAATATGTGCAATACATGGCGGTGGAGTGGTTAGCACTGTTGCCAGGATTTAAGTCCTGACCAGTTTCCTCCCATCTTCCCGAGAAAAAAAGTAATCTCTAGATAGACAGGCGCACTGTCCAGGGTTTGTTCCCACCTTGTGCATTGTACTACCAGATGGGATGTGACCCTAATTTGGGTTAGGAGATATAAGAAGCATGTGTGAG
>JAUZSU010132992.1:0-16449 GCA_034780255.1 Parotocinclus maculicauda
CTGTGGCAGCTTGGCAGAGGTGGGATTTGAACCCAGGACCTTCAGATCCAGAGTCCAGTGCCTTAACCGCTAGGCTAGCCCAGTCCCCTTTACCTTTAGTAAGTAAATCTAGCACAGAGCTACTAGTAGAAAGTGACAGGTTAAAAGAATGGTGCTTGGTGTTTCTAGGCAGTGAATAGCGAAATTAACTTTACCATTTCATATCTCTTCTTGGCAGAAAACAGAGTAACATAGTTCATGCTTATTCAAATAGTTCATGCAAAGTAAATCAATATTTATTTACATTAAATTTTTTAAAAAGAAAACCCAAGTTTAACATAGATAATATTTATTGCAGTAGAAATATACATAATAACCTTTTTGATTTGACCAGCAGTTTACAGTTGTAACACCTGGAAGTAAGAAGATAGATTTCTATTTCATAGATAAGATTTCTATTTAATTATTGAGAACTTGGCCGTTAAAGCAAACAGATTTTGACTGAATGGTCATTAGACGGCACTTACCTGTACCGAGTTTATCACGTTATAACACAAAAACCTCTTAGCGATTATCCAGTTAGGTTTATGCACTTAAGTTAACTGATACGTAAAAAACTACAGACAGTCCGTAAGCAGATTATATTAACAGCACTACAAAAAGTAATGCTGTTGACCTGGGTCCTTTCTGTGTGGAGTCTGCATGTCCTCCCTGTGTCTGCGTGGGTTTACTCCGGGTACTCTGGTTCCCTCCCACAGTCCGAAAACATGCGTATGAGGTTTATTGATTACTCTAAATTGGCATTGACTTAAGTGTGTATATAACTAGTCCTGATATAACCTCGTGTGTGCCTCTTATATGGGCACTGATCGCGATAGTGATGTTAAATAAACCAAATAAACAAACGAACAAACATGAATTAATGGAAAGTTGCCCTAACTTTACATAGAAAATGTGTTTGTTGTAAATATATGTTTTAAACAGAATTTGTAATGGAAAACTCCTGATCTACAGGATTCAAGCACCTATTGGTTCCTTTAAATGGAAAACAGTTTGGAGAGGTGAAGTGCTATCATGTGATAACCAGCTTCATACTGGTTGAACTATTTTTAATGACCACATGGTCAACTGATAAAAATGACATCTTATTCTAACCCCCCTTCAAATCAATCCATAAAGAAATTAATTATGTTGGAAACGTTATTACTTTGGATCTGATTTGCTTCGTATTTTTAGTATTTATCCAGTATTGAGCTTGATCTGTGTCCCAAATCATGCTATCTAATACTACCAATAATGTGATTTGGGACACCTCTGTCTGCAAAAGAGAGGATGTCCTTTAGTCTCTGTTTCTTTCTGCTTTTCCTGTTGAGGGTCACGGTGATGAGGAGATACAGGAATGAAAACTAAACTTATATAAACTTTTATACATAGGCATATTGCGTTAAATTCCAAGTTGCTTCAGTATACGCTGTTATAATTACTGGATTATTAGTTTATCTGTCAACGTATGACTGAAAGGGAAGCAGGAGGAACACACTGTCCCTTTCTCACACTTGTACCATTTTTAGAAGGCCTTTAAATTGCTTGTGTCTCTCTCTGTGTGTAGGGGTCCCTCTTGAACAATCTGTTCCAGTCTATTTCTCAAATCTCTATCTGCACATACTATTGACCCGTCTTGACCTCTCTGGCGCTATGGCAACCCACTTCCTGCCATTCTTTGGACTGGTAACATCTGCAAAAATCTTGGAGTGCAATTATCAAAGATTTTCATGAAATAACCTTTAGAATATTTGTGTGTGTTATTTGGTTGTGTTTTTAAGGACAACATGACCACTTATATATGATTGTTTTGGTCAGGGGTAAAACTGAAGCTAACCTATAAAGTGACTGCTTTGTTTCTAGATAAATTGCTAGCTAGTTCCTGTGACACTATTTCGGCTTTTCCTGCTTGCTGCCATCACATCTTAGAAATGTATCTAGGTGAGAGTCGAAAATGAAGCTAATGCTTAAATTGGTGGTCAGGCTTTTAGAGAAAATGCTTACTAGATCCTGTATGCTATTTTGTCCTCCATCATGGCTGATGAATATTCATATGTTGCAGCGTCAAATCTAAAACTATCAGCTTAGATACATAACACTAACTGGTTCCTCTAAGTTGAACTTTTCTGGCTCTTCCCCATCACAGTTTAGCTTGACTTAATTTGATGCTTATCTTAAAGCTGAATTGTCCCATTAAAGCTGAATGGGACGTGTCATAGCCTAATCAAGACATCTACTCATTTCTACATTTTACGTTTTTTACATGTATGTTACTATATATAAGATTTAAAATAATAGATTTTTAAAAAACATTATTTTAAAACAGTTCCGTTCTTGGCCACTTCTGAACTTGTTAAATTCAGTTCTCGACACATTTTGGCTAGAAAAACTATCACGGTTCTTGTCCTATGCTCAGTTGTCTGCATGCTTGCTTAAGCCTGTAGGAGTTGAGCTGAAAATCCAATCAAAATTCATGAGTCACAATTCAGTACTCAGGGATTCAGATTCACAATTATCCTTGCTCAGTGGAGATCTCTGTGTTTATCTTGTTTTCATGTATTTTTACACCTACACTACTGATTCATTTTACATCCTTTGATTTATCACTTCTAGAGCTAAAATCATCTGCTTAGCTATAGCTATTATATCTACAAAGAAGGTTTCCACCAAGATGTACAGGTTAGGGTTAGGGATAAGGTACTGGACTCTAGACCTGATGGTCCTGGGTTCAAATCCCACCTCTGCCAAGCTGCCACAGTTGGGTCTTTAAGCAAGGACCATAACACATAATTGATTGAATTATAAGACTGTATAAGTTGTAAGTCTCTCTGGATAAGGGCGTCTGCTAAATGCTGTAAATGTAAATGCCATTTTAAGAACAATCAGTAAGTATCATTACTTCTACATAAATATAATGCTTCTCTCCTCTTAAACCCTTCTCAGACATCACCCTGTGTGAAAGCAGCCCATATTAGAACTGGAACAATAATTTCAAATATTGATTTTGCTGCTCATAATCTAAGACAAATATGTGACCCATATAAGATACGTAGTGAATTAAGTAGACTTTTACGTATTATGTATGTAGCCATAGACAATAAATGACAACCTATATAATCTTATATAAACATATATAATCTTACTAGAAATTAGAGTTTTCCACCATGACTTGCAGTGTCCTCCATGATCTATGCAATTATATTCGAAAAGCTGCTCAAAGATCAGAGTCTTAAAGCTGTATGATGTGTAAATCTGGGCCACAGATGAAGCTTCATCCATTGCTTTGGAGGGGGGGTTAAAAAAGTTCTGCAGTCAGTCGCATCCTGTTATGGCCTTCATCCGAATATAAACAGCATTTTTAGTGAGTGTGTTTTTTTCTTCCATGGGGGGTGTTGTTAGTGGGTATTTTTATATAGCTGGGTCAGACTGAGCCCCGGGCCATTGCTAGTCTGCACACTGCTAATGGTGTCAGGCACTACCTGCAAACATAGAAAGATGGCTACTGACTGTCTCTGAGTCTCTCTCAATTTGGATACTCTATGATCAGCGACATCCAGTCTAGCTACAGTTAGGCAATCTGGCAGAAATATAATAAATATTATATTTCAGACAGTGGTGGACAGTAACAAAGTAAATGACAGTAAACGGAGTAAACTTTGCTGAACTATTTTTATTTTGGGTAACTTTTTACTTTAACTTCAACTCATATCAAGGTCAACTCGATCTTACTTTTTACTTCAATATATTATGTAAATCTGTCATCCTGTTTGCCTTATGGGCACCAAAAAAAAGTAAGAAATAAAATCGAAAGAAGGAAGCACACCATTCCGATTAGAGCATGTACTTTGCTTTGACTTGTTTGACCAATTAATGACATTCTGTTAAAAGATAGATGTACCAAGAGTGACACTAGACTCTTTTAAACCTGAGCGGTGTTATAAGGGAAAAAATATAGTATAGTACAACCACAATAAATCATGGTACTTTCACTTTTTTTTTATCTTTACTTACATTTAAAGGAAATACTGTGTACTTTTACTCAAGTTGAGTAACTCCAGTAATATACTGCCCACAAAAACTAGGGTATACTTCAAAATAAAATCTCCCATAATGAATTAACTCCTAATATTGAGATTTTCCTGGGGTTGCTCAATTTGTGTTAAGGTTAGATCACAATTGGCAATAATTTCACAATTTTTTTTCATGTTGCCGTTTAAGACTAATTTCGTAACCAACTAACAGCAACCAAATTTCTCTTATTTCTAATTTCTCTGATACACATATGCTCCACCAAAGAACAGAAATAGGACAATGTAGGCTTGTAAAGGCTTCTTAAACAACTTTTTCATTAAATGCCTTTTCAAATAATGTAACTGAAAGTATTATAATAATAATTTAATCAAACACAGTGGGATTCTAAACTGCAGCTACACCATAAATCACTAGTTGTAAAAAAAGGACTTAACATTTTGAACTCAAAACTAAAAAAAATACACTCTCTCTGTATTTTGTGTACAACAGAAGAACATAATGAGTCATAATCCATGCAGAATAGTCATAATAAGGATCAATTATTTTTAGAAATTATTTATTGAAAGTGAAATCGTTCTTGTCCGTTCTGATGAGTATCGTAACTTTGGTCAGGTAAAATGTCATTGCATCAGTGATGTCTTTACTTGTTTTCTCATATGCAGGTCCTATATGGGTTATTATTTTCTCTCAGGAAAAATGTAAGCTATACAATGTTATGGTTTTTTAATGTAAGTAATAAGATGTGTTTAGTATTAGGGTCTTATGATCACTTTATATGGTAGATTGTTGAGAAAACGTAATTGTTCACAAATTGTCATATTGTCTATTTCTACCCACAGTCCAAATAATGAAAAATGAGAAAGTATTATTAGTAGGAGTAGTAATAGTAGTAGTAATAGTAGTTATCAATTAGAATAATACATTATTAATAAAAGTATGAATCATAAAAACTAAGGTCAAAAACAGTATAGGAAACTAAATAATTCTAAATAATATAAAAACCACAACTTACTATACTATAAAACTATAGCATAGCACAGCATAAGTGTGTTTCCAGAGGTGGTATTTTGTACATTGTTTTTCAACAAATTATAACAGAAATTAATTAAAAGTACTGAACTAAACAATTTTTTGATTGCTTTTTGCTAGCAGTTTTATAATGAGCTTTTATGTCATTTCACCATTCATCACCCGGACATGTTTATTCCTTTGTGACAACTAAAAAATTGTGCCCAAACAAACAAAAAAGACCAAGTGCATTACCTGTTGGATCATGCTTACCATTTATTCCCAGTTTTCCCACCACTGAAGATTGAACTCTTGACAAAAGTCAATACCAGAGGTGGTTTGTAATTTATTGGCTACTAATGTCAAAGCAATATTTGGATAAAAAAGTAACACCTTGCTGACTGTTAGCAATGGGAACGGTTTTGGTAAACTGGGTTTGGGTGGCATCGCGTGATATTGGAACTATTGTGCAGCCAGAGGGAAGAACAAATTCTGCCAAATGTTAACAGATCTGCAACTGTCAGTGTTGGATAAGAAGAGGTTGGATAGCATGACAAAGCAAAGATCCAAACTTAAAAATCCACTTTTTATTACTTACTACACCTGAACAAGGACTAAAAGATGTAGAATTTGGAGTCCTCCGAGTTATACAGTATTTAGTTATATATATATGTTATATTTCTCAAATTACCCATGCACACAAGATGGTCTATGAACATTTATAGAAATAAATCAGAACTAGAAGCTAAGAAAAGTCTTAAGCAAAAAATACGAACATTTCAGATAATGATCGGAGGATTTCGGTCAAATATTTAACATTTAAATAGGGAAAATATGTATGATATGCATCAAATATGACTGGACAGTGAACAAACAGCATGTGTGTGTAAATGTGTTTTGGAAAATGATGTAAAATCAGTATAATGTCATAAAAACACACTACTCTGGACACAATGATAAAACCACACAAAACAAGCTCAGCATGGTCACGTTTAATTTTTGTCTCAGATGCCTTTAATACAGCTGATGTAGAGGAAAATGCTTGTTAAAATGGAAGCCTGACACATGAACAAAAAGCCACTAGTGATAATATGTTAAGAAAAGGGTACGAAATGCAGCTGAAATACAAAATTATCCAGAAGCACTGGAACTTCCCCGAGGGCTGAAAATATATCGGGATCTTTCAGTGAATTGAGGTGTAGAGGGCAAGCATCAGCATGTTAATTGCCATGCAGGTGAATTTATTTACACCCAAATTCCTGTCTATCAGGAAGAATCTGACAAAGTGAGGAAACGCCAGAGTGAGAATTCGAGATGTTGGAGATTTACTCCCCATATTTTTAGTACCGGTACGTGTACAATCTATGTAAAATTTATTTATTTCATTTCATCGGCTTCATTATGTGATAATGATCCTATTATTTTTTCTAAGGTCTTAAGTCTATACCTATGGAATTAAAAGTTATGTATATTTCCCATTAATGTTATGCACATAATCTTAGTCATTTAATAAGTACTTCATCTATGTCAAGGTAAGGATAGGTTCAGAAACCTATGAAGAAATCTCTACACACAATGCATCACTTATTTAACCATGAAACAATTTAAAGTAGCCAGCCATTCATCAGGATCCAGTGACCCATCTCTTTTTATTATCTTACATATCTAGTACAGGTACAGTATGTGCTGTTTAATGACATTTAATGACCGCGTTCTGTTCTGTGAAACAGGTCGTGAGCCGAATTTGTTGTTGAACTTACATTACCATGGCCACATAGTCTTTTTATGCTGCTCTAAACATGGATAATATAAAGGTTAAAACACAGCATCTACACAGCATCAGCAAGTTTAAAATGTTATACATATCACTCCCTCCAGGAAACACACAACACCGTGATTCTACTGTTCCAAGCATACACTAGTGATCACACGCACTGTAAAACCAAAATGTAATGCACATGATGGAATACAAACATACTTCACTGGCTTCACTTAAAAAAGAGGGAATGAGTCGGCTTCATAAAACAGGAGGTTTTATGTTTTTCCATAACAGACCATGCCCCCTTTAAATATTTTTTTTACTTTAAGAAGGTAAAACCAGTACAGCTCTACTAGAATCATGCCTCTGATCGGTCCTACTTATGCATGTCGTTAATGCAATAAGGCGTAAAAGCAATTTATTTTACAAAACTGTATCTTCCTGATTTTTATATGGTTTGAAAACACATATAAAACTCCAACTAGCTAGCTAAGTCAGTTTCAGTTTTGAGAAATTCTGCTATAAATAAAGCAAATACATTTAAGCTAAGTAACAAGCAGCTTGGAGACAGTGGAAAACAGTAGAATTATTCTTTGTATTGAACTGCCATTATTAAGCTAAGATAATCTGTTGCTTATTCATTTAACTAGGTATTAATCAGTAATATGACATATCATTACAATCATCTTTTGTCTTTAGAATCTGTGAATTCTCTATGGTTGCCTTTACCACTTAATTTATGGAGATCCACAAGCAGTACAATTATGCACTGACCTACGAATAACCTCAAGCATAACTAAACTGACTAAACACTAAAAATATTCTCCTCAAAATGCACCCTTTGTTTAATCTCAGCTGCAACAAAGCTGCTGGGAACCAACAACAACTCACATATTTATCAGGTCAATCATAAACCAGGGAAGAATTTCTGAACAAGTCGAGCATGTCTAAGAAACCTCCTAATGCTTAGCTCGCAGTGAAACATCATGTTTCCTACAGTTACTGGAGATAAACAGAACTACAATCCTGGACCTGGCCCTCATTAAAACAAAAAACAAGGTGTTTATGACCTCATTTCCTCCCCTGCTCCTAATACAGCTACTCAGTAATCCATTATTTGGAATAATTAAGTTTACGGTGAATAAAACTTGAGTGAATCTCGAATGCAATTACCCGGTGTAATTAATTTTAAAGTGCCCCTAAAGGAAATATGTGTTGCTTTTAGTTATCATATCAAATACAAAAGGTTGCATTGCATTTAGGTCAAATTAATAAAATAAACTCCACACCTTTAATGTCCTGATCAAATTAAAAGGTTACATAGTACATTAAAATATTTTACCTGTATAAGCTACATTCTAAGCTAATGATCAAATATCCCCTAGTTTTTGTGCCAGTATCTCAACAGGCTAGTGTAAAATGTGCTCATATACTTACATAATAAAAAATAACATATTACTCATAGAATTATTTACATGCTATATGTGAATATTTTGCACAAGAATCAAGCCGCTTGTCTGCATAGTAAAACTGTGAACTTTATGGTCAAACTGTGAAAGTTAACATTAAAACTGTCAACAATATACAGTTTTACCATGACATTTCACAGTACATTTTTCCTGGGTTTAAGCACTGAGATGATGCTACTAATCACCTAAAATCTACAAACTGCGTACTACACAACTATCAAATAAGTATTTGTACTGGTAGTATTAGTATTGGTGTACACTGGTATTTAGCATTTAGCACTATTTGGTACATTTGTATTACATTTTGTGTACATTTGGAATACAGCCAGTGTTCCAAGCACCTCTGTGAGTCAGAATGAACAAGATTTCATTAATTCTGTAGATGTAAATGTGTTTTATTTGTTTTAAAAAGAGCTGATAAGAGGAAACAGTAAATGTAAAGTAGTAATTTTTTACGTTTTATCCGATGACAAATCAGGCAGGAAAGCACTTAATTGAATACATTACTTTGATACTGAAGTCAAAACATGTTTACCTGTGACAGAACAAGTTTATTAGCAGCTCGCTAGCCAGCTAACGTAAGACATATACAAGAATGGCTTTTAATTGTAGATTTTGAAATGTTGTCCTGGAACTACTACTAAAAAATCAAAAACAATATGACAAAGTAAGTAAAGGCCGAGACACTAAATTTCATTCGCATACAGGAAGAGCACCAAAAGTCTGAGACCACTAGTGAGAATGGTTTAATTAGCATTTTCTTAATTACACATCATTCAAATTATCATTGATTACCAAATAATCATTTGATGCTCCATATTATCCCAGCATGCTTTTCGCAATATTCCAAAAACAATCTTGTGATGCTACTGAATGCTTGACTTTTTGTCTTCAAGTGCCCCCATAAATGTTTAAAGAAGTTTAGGTCAGGAGATATTAGTAATAAACAAAACCTGCACTCTTAACTTCATACTATATATAACCGATCAAAATTCAGGACTGAAATCCAACATGTCTACATGAATAAAACCAGTTTATATGTGAATATCTATATATCATATTTGATGTGTAAACATTTCATTCATAAATGAAAGATATATGTGTCAGATTATATTAGATATACTATATATCCTGCCTAGGGCACGTTTACACCTGCACCGTATTCTGTGGGGAACAGAATTAAAGTCTTAATTTCCAGGACAACCACTGATATTAACGTTAATTTAATATACTACTTATAACAGTTCTTTTGAGATTGGGACACAGCCAAAATTTTAAATCCTCCAATATCTTTTGAACATTTCATTAAACACCTCAGATAAAACCTGCCAAATGTTGCAACTGTAAATCTATTTTGGCGGGTTGGACCAAATAAATATACTGGTCGCAATACTTAGGATGTAGTTTCAAATGAAATATCCCCTAATGAAACGCCCCCTAATTTTGGTTGAGTAGTATACATTGCTGAAAAAGTCCCAATGCAAATCATTCAATATAAAACCTAAGGTAACGTGGTTTATTATACCTTATGTAGGTGCTTAGTTAAACTAGTTCATTCATTTTAAGCCTTGTAAACATTTCCACCGTCTAAGTGAATACCCCCATACACACTGACCCACTCAATCTGACTAGATCCCTGGCCAAACAAGAGGCTAAAGACAACCCCGGGCTGAACTTTAACCTCAATGGGACAACAGTTGTGCTATGACACATCTTTTCGTGTGTGCATTCACACACACACTGAGGTTATGACCTCGCACACTGACCCTGTTCTCCCCTCGCACCGGCCTCTGAGTCAGCAAGGAGGAGAAGCCAACAATGATCAGATTAGGAAAGGAGGAACTGAAAGAGGGGGAGGAGAGGTTCAGTCTGACACCAGGAACATGTGAGGAACAAGCAGGCAACCAAGGAAAAGTATGTACAGGAAAAAAAAACACATCAGTGGAATTTTATTTATCAGCTCCTCTGGCTCAGAGGTACAAGTTCCTGAGGACCAGTTAAAACACCTTAAGCATGTAACATGACGCTTGAATATTGCTGTTACAGGGTTTTGCGGTGGACAGGCATGATGTTAAAGGTGCACTACTGCCTGCAGCCATTGAATTCTCAGATATTCTCCAGACTTCCCATCCTTTCATCGAATCATACTTTACTATACTACTCACAAAACTTCTAAATCTACCACAAGTTTTGTGAGCAGTGTAGTTTAATTCCATTCCCTGGTTATAAGTATAATCCTATTCAAATCAAGAAACGTGTTAGATATGAAATTACTTTAGTTCTAAATGTGGCATTTAATTGTCGTAATTTACACGTGTTTTATTCATTAAATTACATTTCCTGGGAGCAAAGTCATGAGAATGTAGCGTAAGAGGTATTCAGTTATTTTAGTGTTAACCATGACCCTATAAAATGCTACAAAAATTAAGTGATAAGCTTATAAAAGAATAATGAACTCTTTAGGAATTAAAATGACAGGAATTCGCTGTTTAATGACCACATTACGTTACATTACATTATCGAAGTCGTTGTCCCAAGATTCTACCATAGCAACATAGCTTTTAACCCTATTTTAATGTAAATATAAAGGCGATTTTTACATAAAAACTGCGTACAAAACTCTCATGATCACACCCTGTAGAATCAAAATATGACTAATATACAGCTAAAAAATAAGGGAAGGGGATACTTTAAAATGTAATCTCCCATTAGAAATTATCCCCTAATGTTTTGGAGCAGTGTATATAACAATATAGAACAATGGAATATAAACTTACGTAAGCATGCCTCAGTGGCTGCACACAACCAAGAGGATACGAGTCCACCTGAAATAACACTATTTTCCACAAAAGGCAATATAATCTTTAAACCTTTAAGCAGGTAAACGCCTGTATTTATTCAATGTCTTTTCCTAAAAGTAGAGAGACTCTATATGACAAACATATATAGGATAGTAAAGTCTTCTGTTTTTCATAAATTTGCTATTTGATCGATTCCAACCATCTATGAAGAGTAATAAAGGATTTAGAGTAAGGAAGGTCTATGCTTGACCTTCCCCAGTGTCTGGTATTTTCGACATAAGATCTTCAGGTATCTGACACACAGCGTTTGCTGACCCGTTCACTTTTCCTCCTTTACTTTTCCTACATGTCAGTGACATCCACTGTACATATCAACTCTTCATTCATTTTCTCATTCTCTTTCTCACTTACTACATATAAGCCCCCATGTTCCCTTTTAGTCTGAGCCTGTGCTACAGCATCACACTAAAATAAGGAGCTTTCATAACCGTTCACCCACAGGATATCCTTTTGGACACCCTGCATGTTTTCAGACCCTCCTTCTCATCGACCCACACACACTTACTCACACTCATACATAGTGATATATGCAGAGAGTGAAATGTAGGCCATGATATAGATTCTCAGTTATCACTCTTTGGTAAGGTTCTTTGATCGTGGCTAGATCAATTGAATTTTTGCAAAAATAAATACGTTGCCAATTTGCACAGCACTGTGTTTAATGCAGATATAACTAACATGCAGTAAATCCCTAACTGATGTTGTGTAGCACAAATTTTTATTTTAAATAACATCAAACAATATTAACCCAACCTCTGCAGGAAACCAATAATAGACCATTAACAAGTCAGTAATTCTGAATACTAAAAGGAACAACAGGGTATGCTTGTATGGTTGAATTTTTATTTTGCATTTAAGATTGTTCCCTTAAAAAAGTCCAAAAAATAGATACACACAAATGTTAAAGATATATCACTTAATTTACATTTACGGCATTTAGCAGATGCCCTTATCCAGAGCGACTTACAACTCATACAGTCTTACAATCCAAGCAATGGCGGGTTAAGGGCCTTGCTTAAGGGCCCAACTGTGGCAGCTTGGCAGAGGTGGAATTTGAACCCTTGACCTTCTGGTCCAGAGCCCAGTACCTTAACCGCTAGACTACTACAGTCCCCACAATTAATATGCACGATGCACGTCACTTCAGATGACACTTTGTTTTGTTCAATAATAATTTGCAGTTTTAAAATAAAATTCAAAAGGGTTTAAAATAAATCCCAGTGCATTTTGAAAGCAATAGTGTGTGTGTGTGTTTGAGTAGGGGCCTTAATTTTGTTTTTTGTTCATTAAACTGAAACCTTTCTCGCTGAGCAGCGCAGCAAGCATTCAAAAGCCCCTGAGACAAAGATAATAGACACTCACTGTAGCCCACACATCTCTGTGTGTCTGTTGCATGTTCGTGTAATTACTGCTTAGATAGGACGAAAGATAAGACGTATAAGAGGAGTAACTCGTCCATGTACATAAGATATATGTAGTAAATGCAGACGTATATAACATACGCGTTACCCTGCTTAAAATAACCTCCAGCCACTGGTGTGATCTGGATTTACATATGACTTTGTGTGCTTTAAAAACCTCTTCTGCATTTACACAACTGGAAAAACCAGAAACAATTAAAGTAACATCTGCACATTTCCATAGTGATTATGGTGTTGCAAAGCAGTAGAAAGATACCCTGAAGTAAAACATGCCTTTAAAAATGGTAAATGTAAGGCTAATAATTTGTGTGTAGCCCATATGTATTCTAGAGAGCTTGTTCTAGTCACACCAATATGAAAATTGGTATGAACTTCTGTGATGGATAAACTTCTGCCTCGGTTCAGTTTATTTTAATTATCATAACTAATCGTAACTTTTATATAATGTAAAAAAGTTAAGGCCTGTCAGGTAAGGTACATGGATTTAATTTTAAAATAATTCTCAATGACTTATTATGTATTTGAATTTGTGATCTTGATTTTACTTAATTAAATAAACAAACTAATACTGATGAAGACATTTCAGTTACTGTTTAAATGAAGATTGAGACTGCACTTTAACTTACATAACTCTCCTTTTTGTCGTTCCTTTCCTTTATTACCATGTTTCTTGCTTTTACCTACAGCTAACAGATGATTTGGATGCCGTTCTTAAGCTGTAGGCTATTTGTGCTTGCATGATGCAATGGCAGAAATGAGAAAAAAAAACAAAAAACAATACTTCTGTGAGTTGCTCTGGATAAACGCATCTGTTAAATGTTGAAAATGTAAATGTGAAAGTTATTTGCCACTTACAAAGTCACAGTAACCTTTTTAACTGAAGTAAAAGTTTGTTTGATTTGGTTAAAGTGTATTTCAGAAATTCCATATTTAAGGACCCACGTTTTTGGAATAGCAAGAATTCTGTTAACATTATTGTTACTAGTGTTAACAATAACATTATTCAGGTGGCAAACAAAATAATTTGGCATCGTCCAAGCTCCCTTAAAAGACATATTTATGTCGTGGACCGTCCACCTCATTTGAAGTTTCAGATTCTTACTTCTGGATGCAGATTTAGGCTCTCAATGGTAAAAAGTAACAGATGAAAGAACACTTTTATACCCGAGGCCGTAGAACTAATCTGTTTGTGATATATTTATTTTTTATTGAATTGTTTTTTCATGATGTTACTGATGGTACTGATGGTCTGGTGCACTACTGAAAATAAATGTCCCCTTTCAGGACAAGAAAGGGACTAAACATTAAAAATGGAAGATTTCAGATATACTACAATAACACATAACAATATGGAATGACTTTAATCACACCACAGCCAGAACTGCACTCAACAGGCCAAAATCCTTCAGAAATGGTAAATATTCAATCTACTCAGCGTCTGAAAGACGCGATAAACATTTATTGTGAACGGGCCATATTTGGCCGACAATACACTGTCATTGCCATAACTGACCCATAAGTACCTGAACTGAACCATAGTTGGTCCACGTCGTGTTGGTATCTGGGTAAAATCATGACATGAATAAAATACTTTTGCAAGTGTGAGTAATTATAACATTAGGTGCAAATTACAAAACTTTCTTTTCATACATGGTTGCATCATCTGTCACTTTTGAACTGGCTGAATTCAAAGATGTTTTATATAACACTCAAGTCACCAAGCCACAAATTTGAGACGCTTGGGCTTTCCAGGGAAAGCAGCAGACCTTAATCCCATTGAGAACTTGTGGGATTTTTGGAACAGCAGGTGAAAAGCTAAGATAGACAGCTTTAGACTAGCTGTATTGAGCTAGTGATAGAGTGGCTAAAATTGACCACAAGTATCACAAGACACTGGTGGAATTATCTTCTGTCATGACTATTGACTATGTACAGAAATACGAAGAAAAACCTGGTTCTGGTCTGGTGACATATTGTTGTCTAAATATTATGTCGGATGTATTATTGAAACTAATAAATGTACGATGATTATAAAGGAATTACTAAATACATTAAATATTTTGTATAAAAATAAAAGTGTTCTGCTGTTCTAGGCAAATTCTATGAATCCATACAAGAATACATTTCCCTGTACTAATATTATTAAGAATAGCTTTTTCTGTTGTTGAACCTCATCTCGTCACCTTTGTACACTGATTTCAAGACCACATATTGCAGGGCAACCTGGGGCAATTAGAACCTCACACACACACACACACACACACACACACACACACGCACACACACACACACACACAAATACACAACTTTCACGTCTAACTTTAGAAGTGCTCCTTATAGTTATAATAAAGTGAAAGCCTGTTCTGAGAAAATGTTCTCTGATGCCGAGCTTAACTTCCCTCACACACAGACACACACAGCTCAGTTAAGGCACTCCAAGGAGACGTTTACAAATTCTGCTCACCTTCCACCTTCACTGAGGTCGACTCATGCTCCCTTCTCTGCACTTCTGAAGAATGTTTAGCTCCAGTCCTCGTTGTTTCTTCAGCTAGACTTTACAGCTTAATTCCAGGTTCTGCATTGCCGCTGCAGCCACCTCGGTTCAGATCAGCATGGTAAGAAAGGAAAAGAGGAGTGTATTGAATGCTCCTAATGTCGAGAAGATCCCAACTCTTTTCCACACTCCCTCTCCTGGTGTTAGACCCCCTCTCATTCCCCCTCTTCTGTACTCCCCTCCCTCTCTCTCGCTCGCTCTCTATTTCTCTCTCTCTCTTTCTCTCTCTGCACACTTCTAAGCCAGTGAGCCATCTCTGTCCAAAGTCTAACTGCTTGTGTTCAGTGTGTGCACAGAACAATCAAAACAGGAGTGTTTTTAGACTGGTTGGTTTACATGTGGACGGGTAGCTAAGACAAGTATAAGCACTTTCTCCTTAGTGTCTGCCTGTGTGTTTTTAGTCAGTTTACAGTCACATTAAAACAAAAACGCAGAGGAATTTGTAACTGCCTTTAGCAACATTTTGTAAAACAGTCCACTCTTTTAATCCAGTCATCTCTTTCCCCTTTTCCATAACCGTCATCCGATGAAAAATGAAGACCCCCTTTTCACCAAACCACAGCCTTGTGACAGCTGCATCATCCTCATCAGCAGATTAAACAGTGATGTGGTTAAGAGGAAATCTCATAATCTCTTCACATATCTTCCTAGTGCAGCACACATAATCCCCTCACACACCATCACATCCATAGAATAATCCTAACAATGCTGGGAATTTTTCACAGCTCTTAATCCGTCCATCTTTTTGTCCGGTCTGATCAAGGAGAGAACCTTATAAGGAAGTTAAAGCAGGGAAGGAAGGAAGGAAGGAAGGAAGGAGTTCCACCAGGGGGCAATGCTAATCAGTACTGTGAATGAAGTTAAGTACATAATATTGAAAAAGACTAAATGCTAACCAGTGCTTAATTAGTGATAGAACAATCAATCAATCAATTAACCTTTATTCTTGGAATACACTCACAATTTCCAATGTAACCACGATGATACAGAACTAAGGGATTGAAAAAAAGGAACGTTTGCGTAAAAAGACCAAAATGGGATAAATATGTAAACTACAAATTATGTGATCAATTATGGGAATTATTCAATCAAACAAAGTACAATAAAATAAAATTAAATAAACATTTCTAATGTCTGCCTACCTTACTAAAAAAACAGACCAGCATGATGCTGGACTTGGTGGTGACCAGCGTTTGTTGTGTTTTGAACATGTTTTTGGTGGGGATGCTGGTGACCAGCACATTATGGTCTTTACTGGGGATGCTGGTGACCAGCACATCCTGGTCTTTACTGGGGATGCTGGTGACCAGCACATTCTGGTCTT
>JAUZSU010133013.1:0-16445 GCA_034780255.1 Parotocinclus maculicauda
CTCTGCCATTCTTCCTCTCCAGTTCCATTTTCAGGTCTCTCCAGAGATGGTCAATTGGGTTTAGGTCAGGGTTCTGGCTGGGCCAGTCAAAAATAGTCACAGAGTTGTTCTGAAATAGGTGTTCTACCAGGATATGTCTGGACTTGGCCGCATTCACCTTTCCTTCAATTGCAACCAGTCGTCCTGTCCCTGCAACTGAAAAACACCCCATAGCAAGATGCTGCCACCACCATGTTCCACTGTTTTTATTGTATAGGGCAGGTGATGAGCAGTGCCTGGTTTTTCTTCACACATACCGCTTTGCATTAACGCCAAAAAGTTCAATCTTCATCTCATCAGAGGAGAGAATCTAATTTCTCATAGTCTGGGAGTCTTGTGTCATGTGTTTTTTGGCAAACTCTATGCGGGCTTTCATATTTCTTGCACTGAGGAGAGGCTTCCATTGGGCCACTCTGCCATAAAGCCCCGACTGGTGGAGGTCTCCAATGATAGTTGACTTTGTGGAACTTTCTCCCATCTCCCTACTGCATCTCTGGAGCTCAGACACAGTGATCTTTGGGTTCTTCTTTACCTCTCTCACCAAGGCTCTTCTTCCACGATTGCTCAGTTTGGCTGGACAGCCAGGTCTAGGAAGAGTTCTGGTCATCTTCTTCCATTCAAGGATTATGGAGGCCACTGTGCTCTTAGGAACCTTGAGTGCTGCAGATTATTTTGTAACCTTGGCCAGATCTGTGCCTTGCCACAATTCTGTCTCTGAGCTCCTTGGGTAGTTCCTTCAACCTCATGATTCTCATTTGCAGTGACATGCACTGTGATCTGTGAGATATTATATAGGCAGGTGTGTGCCTTTCCTAATCAAGTCCAATCAGTTCATTTAAACACAGCTAGACTCCAATGAAGGAGTAGAACCTTCTCAAGAAGGATAAGAAGAAATGGACAGCTTGTGAGTAAAATGTCACAGCAAAGGGCATATACTGAATATATATGAATGCTTATGACCATATGATATTTCGGTTTTTCTTTTTTAATAAATGTACAAAAATTTGTACATCTGGTTTTTTTATGTCAAGATGGGATGCTGAGTGTACATTAATGAGAAATAAAATAAACTATTTTATTTTTTACAAATGGCTGCAACAAAACAAAGAGTGAAAAATTTAAAGGGGTCAGAAGGCTTTCCGTACCCACTTTATATGTATACAGATGCTTGCCAACAAACTCTCAATTGTACAAAACAGTCTGTACATTTAGGACTTCATTCAGTATCACTAATTCGAGTAAGGAAAGTTCTGGTGCAGTTACGAGCCTGACGAACTTAGTTATTGTTAAACATTAAGCTAGTCAACAGCTAAAATCTTAAGTATTGACTGCAAGTTAAACTGCAATACTTAATGTGAATGGTCACCAGCGCCCTGCACCCGAAGTCTGAGTTCCCTCACATACAGTTTCCCTCACATAAAAACCCTGCCTTCCCTGGCTCAAAAGGCTGCCCGTCAACACCCATTCATCATATACACACACCACCTCATGTCCTGCGGCTTTCTACTACCACTACAGCATTGGGGACTGGCAACTAAGCTAACCTTGGAGGATGAAAGGATCTTTTCACTGTCCTAATCTCCTCTGTACAATCCTGATCCTGAGACACCCTCGAAACCAGAAGTCATTTACTCCATTTACATATGCCCTATTCCTAAACTGAGTGTAAGATACTGGAAGCGCTTTCTGCGGCAAACTCCTTCCCCTGCCCATACTGGTGTGACTATGTTCCCATATTTTGGAGTTTGCTTTGGAGTTCATCACTGATAACCCTGAGCAACAAATGTCATTGATCGGTTCTCTGATGTGGTCTGGTATATTCCGCCACCTCAGCTACAGACTTAACATCCCTGATTCAAAAGTTTCTTATTCATTCTGTGTCATTGCAAAGTCTTCTTGCAAACACTTCTTTGGATTGTTATTCTGATATACCTCCGAAAAACATGTTTGGACCCTTGCATGTCATCTACAGATTATGTCTCTTGAATTCTTGACTCCAATTTTAAACTTGACCCACCTGAATTTAGGAAAGTATCAATAATCTAATACCTAATTCATATGTACAACTGGTTAGTTTTGCTGCAGTTTGTCTTTGATAACATTATATTCAAAAATTATTAAAATGTGTTCTTTACTTTGTACTTGCTTTCCTTCATATTATACTATATTGTTCTTTCAGCAACTGTCTGCTTTTTGGTGGGGTTGAAGACTTTTCACTTTCACAGCCAGACAGATCCCATTTTCCCATTTTGCATCCAGATTTAATGCCTGGAATTCTCATTTTTTCCACTGAGGAGTTCTGCTACATGTCACACAACAGACACGAATGACTGTATGTGTGTTTTATTTTGGGGGTGTCTAATGTCTGTCTTTGATATTTATCGTCACAGTTCAATTAGCTTTTCAAAGATCTGAGTTACTCTTGACTTTTGAAGATTAAAGATTAGCTATTCAGTCTTTTTTATTACTCGAAGGAAGCATTTAAAAAATTTCCAACATCTTTCAGTCTGGCCTCTGTCTACCTCATAGTATTTAGCACAGATTTAGACAGATTCTACTAACAAAGACAAAACGAATAGAAACTAACAATCTGTACTGTACTGAAAATTAAAATAAATCATTTTCATTTACATTAACTAATTTACCTTAAAATTGGAAAAGATTGCAGAATATTTGCAGGTGGTGTACAGCAAAATTTGTCTAATTTTCAGCAAAAAATGTAAAATACAATGTTATTAATTAATAACATTACATAACATTATTAATATTAATGAAATTTTGTCCAAATTAACCTACACCACTATTCTGGCAATAATGGGACTTAGCAATTAGCAGTTTTACAAGATTGTTTGTAATTTTGTAATGTAATGAAATCATTTTCAACTTCAGTACATCTGCAAATGCAAATGCTATCATTCATTTACAAAATTTAAACTTAATTTATGTAATTTCCCTATATAAAAATAGTGGCACTAGTGCTTAATAGCACTCTTTTTATTCCAATACGTTATCTGCTGAGGTGACGGAGTAAGTTGCAGGAGTTACCAACCGTGTCTTGACAAACTTTGAAATATTTATCCATTCTGTCTGCTCTGGATTTTAAAAACCAAAACTTTCAAACTTCAAGGGAACACAGTCTCATGGTCTCAGAATTTGACAGTTAGCTGTGTTCACATCACAAGCAGCCCAATGTAAAACTAACATCATGTTTTTTTTCACCCTAACCCCTTGTGTGAACACAGATTGCTACACATTTCATTATTAAACGCTGGTATACAGGACATTTTCTAACTGATATTGCGCTATGCCACTTATGCTCGTGTCCTTCAGTGCCTCTTTGTCTCCCAGCCAATTACTTGTCACTTTTCATTGCTTGTATTGCTATCCTCTCTCCCAGAGTCTAGCTGTGAAGTCATTCTTCCATCTGCCGGCTTGCCCTCCCCAGTGTTTTCCATCTGTGTAAATGAGAGGATAGAACCTAATAGCATATGCAATACAGTGAAAGTCACTGAGGACTGCACAGGTGTTCAAAATGGTAGCCTTATACTGTTGAATTCATGCAGAAGAGCTACATGATCTGTCTCTGCAATGTCATCAACCGTACCGAAAGTACTAAGTGCACCTGATCTCAGTGCAAACAGATGCTTCATCTAACATCACATTTGGTAAAGTCAAATTAATCACACACATTCTTACTATTTTAACCAACACATTGGTGTTCTCTCTGGGAATTAGCCCATAGCGATCATTGATAGACACACTGCGGTCACACACTGCCGCAGAACACAGTGTGGGGTCATAAACAATGACAGCTAGCTCGCTACGGCTCAGGACTAATAAGGAGCCGAGAAACAGCATCAGGAAAAAGAGAATACAAAATGAGACACCATGAACATGACCAAGGCCAACCATAATATATGATTTCCCCAATTGGTTTGCAGGTGTGCATTAATTCTTTCACTTGGTCCAATTCTACAGTCCAGTCAATAATTATTGGCACCCCTGACAAGAGGAAAAAAAGAGTTATAAGAAATTCACACTAGACAAAATGAATATAAATCCTTCACCAATTAATAATTATTTTTTTAAAGAAATCCATGTATCACAATACTGCCCCTACAAAGTCCTAGAAACAAAATGAGGCATTTTTCAATTTATAGTTTGATCCATATATTGTAATACATGACATTTGGCTTCACAATCAGAGGTTATCCTCTGATAGTCATTCTCCAACATGGGGAATACAAGATTCCAAGATTCCAAGAAATCTAAGAAAAGTCCAAGAAAAGTATGTTGACCTTCATGATTTATTAAATGACTATAAATAAAATAAATAAATAAAAATTAAATAAAAGCTACTTCTCTGAAAATGCAAAAATTTACAATTAGGACAAACTTAAATGTTCCAATCAGTTGGAACCATGTCAAACTTTCCTGGACAAGCAGATTATTTTGTATGGCACTTAAAAGACTCACAAAAACTGAAATGAAATGAAATATCCCCTAATTTTTGTGAGCAGTGTAGATATAAGGTACTGCGGGAATTTGTCTGAACTATTTAATCATCAGTCCCCTAAACACTACCCTGCTTCAAACATAAGCTGCCTTGAATATATGTGTCAGTCAAAAAAGTAAATGTAGTGTGAAACATGCTAATTAGCAGAATAGAAGCTATAGTAGCTAATAACAAAACTCTCTAAACTTACTTGTTAGAATATTACACTTGTGTGTATAGATACTGCTCAGTTGTACTCTGGATGGTAAAATAAAAAGATATCCACAACAAATTCATCATTGGTTTTTAAGATCTCTTTTAAGGTTTCTAGTCTCTGGAAAAAGAGGTATGTGGGAGTATGGATATTTGTTCCTATACCAAAGACAACTGTAATCTTACAGGTATGTGCTAATGGGCTATAAGTAATACTCAAGCTAAAAATATTGTATTTATATTCTGTTTCCCAGGGACAGCTGTTCAGGCTCCACACATTGCACATTTGGTTGCCTGCAACAGATTTTTATATCTCATAAGAGACAGGCGAGAAACATCATTTTTAGAAAAGAAAATACAACAAGGCATCAGAATCCAGATGTGTGGTGGAACCCATGTGTGTCTCAGTTCAAATCCAACCAACAGCATGTCAATACTGGGTCTCTGAGCAAAGTCCATAAGGTCCATAAACCAGGATTGCTTGGATTGTAAGGTTATATCAGTTAAGTTGCTCTGTCTGCTAAATGCCTTGATGTGCCTTAATGTACTGTGCAAGTCTTATGAAACCATTAGATTTGTTGTTTTAGCATTTATGCTATAATGAACATATATAACATATGGTCGCTGACTTGACCCAAATATTAAAATTTTCGTCACACCATAATAATCTCTTTCACTGATCCCCATTCAAATGGTTGCAAGCTTTAGCAAATCTATTTAAAAAAATAAATCTTGGCTGCTACCTTTCCAAAATATCAATTCCTGATCAAACTTCTATAGACTGTAGATGAATCAGCTTTGCATCCTGATGAAGCTGCCAGATGCTACTATTGCTCTGGTATTCACTAATTCATTACCTTCCTAAATGTTCCAGTTGCATCCCAATAAACATACTGAAAAAAGATTTACATGTGATCACAAAAATGGTAAAGCTAATCTAATGGTGGTCTAAGACTTTTGCACAGTACTGTAAATGTGTGAAGTTGGCTTGTTTAAGTACATGTGATCAGCTAATTACCAAATCCTTTAAATGCTGAGTTACGTCTGAACAGGGATAACAACGTGCTGTGCAAGGATTACTCCAGACAGACACTGCTTTAAAACCAGTGGATTACAACAATTCCTGCAGAATTTCTCTTACTTTACAAACAGCCTAATCATTACAACTAATCAAAAATAAGGCTGACAAAAGCATTACTTTTCAATGACTTTCTCTCACTCAGTAAAGAGATAAAGTTACATCTAGGTCTCACTTTTTTTAATGAGCTTGAATTGTTTCAGCCTGCTTGCAAAATTTCCAGGCAAAACTAATCTGAATGTGTTTGATTATGTGCAGAGCAAAAGGGAAAATCCTACCATGTCAAATTCCTACAATCAGCAAATTTTCATGGGTATATGTTAAATACACCAATCAGACGTAATATTAAAACTACTACTGAGAATTGATGTAAATACCACTGATCATCTCATTAGCATGGCACCTACCTAGAGTAGGGATACAGTACTGTGCAAAAGTCTTAGGTCACTATTACATTTACATTTCCAGCATTTAGCAGACGCCCTTATCCAGAGCGACTTACATTTGATACAGTCTTACAATCCAAGCAATTGAGGGTTAAGGGACTTGCTCAAGGACCCAACTGTGGCAGCTTGGCAGATGTTGGATTTGAACCCTGGACCTTCTGGTCCTTAGTCCAGTGCCTTAACCACTTGGCTACCACAGTCCCGTGTAATATGTAATAGTAATATGTGTATACGTATTGAAAACATAACATAATTGTTGGTTTGATAATGCATTTAACAGTATGCAGTTTGTATAAATCTGTTATGGTATGCTAAGGTGTGTTGTGTTTCTTTTGAATGTGACTTAATTACTCATTTGGCAAATACAATAAGAAAAGTCCTTATACAAACTTTTTTATACTAACTCTACGATGGCCATTATTCTTAAATCGTTCCAGTAAAGTAGCTGTGCCAATTTTTACTTATTGCTCTACTATCAGTGGACACATGGAAGTTTGGTGGAATGGTGTGTTGGTGGGTAGTACTTAGAGTGAGAAGGTCCTGGGATCTGGAGTTATCTGGATCCTTTCTGTGTGGAGTTTACTTGGGTGCTTTGGTTTCCTCTCACAGTCCAACCTAAAGTGAGTGTATGTATGAGTGTGTGAGGGTGTGCCCTACAGTGGATCAGCGCCCTGTCTAGGGTGGTTCCTGCCCTGTGCCACCAGCTATGCACTGGCTCTCTTGCCACCCTGTTTTGGATTAAACGGATTAAGAAAGTTAATGAATTAATACTATATATATTTTTTAATATTCCACAAGCTAACATAGGTGGACCTCCTAGGATGTTTTACACTAAATTTAAATCTATTTTGTAAAATTTTATATTATGCCTGTTTTTTTTAAGTGACAGAGCAGTTTCATTGTACAATAAAGGTGCATTACAAGGCTATTACACATTTGAAACCTACGTGTAAAAATGTTTTTAAAACATGGGAACGCAGAATGGACATGCAGAATATCAAAAAAGATCGGAATTGTCTCGAAAGCCAATTAGATTTGCAGTATCTATCTATCTATCTATCTATCTATTCATCTATATATATATTTATTAACAAAGAAAATGAACTAGACAAACCAGCCAAACAAGAAATATACTGTACATGAAATATACTTTATACTGTCTGTGTTTAAAAAAAAGTTTAAAGTAAATGTACCCAAGGTGTCCTCTCACATGTCCTCCAAATACATGCATTAAGGTAATTGATTATGCTAAAGTGGCCTGAACCAACATGTATATGTTTCCTATATAGTGACTGATTTAGATGTAGTTATCAGTATAACCTTCTGTCGTCAAAATGGCCATCGATGCTGTGAGCGACATTTAATATAACAAATGAACAAACAAACGCCACATTATTTCATCAACAGTGTTTAATTGTATTCTACAAATATTAACAGACTGTATTGTTGATTAATAATAACATAATAATTATTATAATTATTATTTTTTTAACTGATGATAGAGATTGTTAGATCACTTATATCACATTTTACTGGCTTGCCATAGCCGCCTACATCAGACTCGAAACCATGATGCTCGCCTACAAAGCCATAAAATGGAGCAGCACCATTTAACCTAAAGGCTCTGATCAAACCATGCTCGGTACCACGTACCCTCAGAGACACGAGCTTGGCTCGACTAGCTAATCCCAGACTCTTTTGGCACCCAGGTGGACTTCCACTGGATATTCGAATGGCTTAGTCCCTTGCAGTCTACACCATTTTACTCAAAATTTCAGGGAAGACTGAAAATGATTGAAAACAACAACAAACAAACAAACTAAAATAAAATCAATCATATCCTAACAAGTCCTGGTTGAATTGTGTTGTTGGGCTATTGTTTACTTTACTAAAATGAGGTTTTATCCGCTAGGAAGAATACAAAGCACTTTTGTAGGTAGCTCTGGATAAAGGCATCTGCTAAATACCGTAAATGTAATTGAAGATGGCTGTGTGTACAAGGGCATTCATCAAGGTCTATCAGACAACTGACAGAGATAGAAAACTATAAAGTTACAATGCTTATTCTGTCTACCCTCTGTAAGTATCCAATAATTATTAAATGGTTTAAATATTTGAAAAACACTTATTTAAAATTCCTCTATATTTTGGTTGATTTAAAATATGTAAAATTCTTATACAAAACCAAATGTTCGAGAACACCAATATTTGTTATGAAAGTGTTCTAAATGTCTTTTAAAGTAACCACAAAGTATTGTCAGTAGTCACTATGTATAAATTATGTATTCTTTTCCTGGGTAAATCTTTTGGTGAATGGAGTTTATTTGATACATATTAATGTTTCAAAGACATGAAAGTAAATGTTTTGTTGAGTATTTGAAGTGAAGCCATTCGTACACTAATGCCTCTTTGCCCCATAAGCCTTTATTGCTTTGATTCAATCATCTTTTTACATACTTCTTTTAGTCATATAAACAAAGAACAGTTTGCTGTTACGTGTGAAATGGGTGTTGTGGACATATGTATTCTAAATAATAAGCAAAACCTGTCAGGTACAGCTGAGTCAGTGCAAGTGAAACTTAGACAATCCCTTAAACAAAGCAGACTCACCCAGCACCTGAAGGTTGTATGCAGTACTTTCTTATTATGACATGAACTTGTCTGCTCAAGTTCTGAGCATGTTTTCTCACAATGCCCTCATGCTTTGGAAAAAGGGTGTTCTGTTTGGTTTGAAAGTTGAAAGACATCACAGAGAACAGGACCTGTTGTATTTTGTATTTGAAATTTCTAGCCAGCGTTATTTAACTAATAATAACCTGTGATCACTGATTACATTAGTTTTCTGACTGTACAAATCAGATAGAGTATATAGAAAATAGAAAATCTCACAGAGTTTTAGCATTAAAGTAGATCCAGTGGAACAAAAAATACATACATCTTAAGACTAAAGGCAATATTAGCCTCTTTTGTGCATTTTTTTCAGGTGAGTCGCTTCTGTCACGTTATAGATTTAAGTAATTCCACCAAACCTAAAAACTGGAGGGTTCCTATTAGTCTGTTTTATCAAAATATTTCTGGGTGTGTGCATTTTAGTCATGCTGTCACAAGCCCTATGCACTTTGTGACCTCAGCAATGTAGAATACGTCACTGTAAAAGGTATTCTGTGCACTGGTATGCTGTTCTGTATGTGTTACAGTTTTAGTAAAGCAAGTTGGGTAACTAAGCAAATTATCTGGAAGTTTTTTATCAGGCAGGAGTGGCAGTTATGCAGCATATAAAGATGGATAGGAATGATTGGTGACATGACAGACTGTGAGAAACGACAAATTAGACACAGCACAGACAAATGGAAGGTAAGTAATTATTTTTACAGCAATTACATGATGCATTTTATAAAACTAATATTACAGATATATTCTGTGCCTTAACTGCTTTATGGAGTAGCATTTCTGCAATGTTTATTTAAATTAGAGATACTGTTATAGATCATTCTAACTGGTTTATCTTTGTTTGTGTTAAGGTTTAAAACTTCGGTATGTTAGCCTGGAGCAAGCTCAGAACCAAGCAGAACACAGGACAGAAGGGCTGAAGTCCTCATCTCTTATAGTGAGAAGAGGACAGCCATTTCAAATCACGCTGCTGTTCAGTGGACCTATCTATCCTAACCAAAATGGTTTGGTTCTCAGAATAGAATTTGGTATGTTTACGTTTATTTGAGACTTATGCTTTGACTTTTGCATATAAACTATACATATGCTACATATACATATGAAAGGAACATAATACTACACAATATTTCACATAGAAACATAACTACAGTATAGGTTTACAGCTCATTACATGGTGTAAAAAACGAAACATTTAGTTTTTACTTGTACAGCGAGGAGCATCGTAATATTATTTATTTATTATTTATTCTGAAATAATTTATTTAAATAAAAATATATAATTTTAATAAATATTGTTGCATTATACACTGTGTCAATTTGGAGAACAATTTTGTCTCTACAACAAAGGAATTAAACACACTAAAGGGTCTAAACACACATATTATGGTAAGCATGTGCATATGAGGACATTCCATTGACAAAATGAGTACTATAACTTAATAATTGTGATTATCTTCACTCAACCTTAACCTTATTCTAAACCTCAGTAAACAACTTCAGGGTCTTTTGTTTTTCAACCAAATATTTTTGTTTTTGTAACCAAGCAGTTACAATTGTGGGGTCTAAGAAAATGTCCCCACAATGTTAAGAATATCCAACACTTCTGTCATTCTAGGGACACAGTGCTGGTAATGTAATACATGGTATTATATCAGAATTATATTTATTATATTCAATTGTATATTTATATATACAGGTATATATAAAATGAATATATAATATTTATAGTATTATAAATGCATATACACACACAAAAGGAAACTAATTGATGATTTAATTAAAATTAGACCAAAACAAAATACAAATTACAATTAAAAAATAAAAGACAAATTACATTTCTTGAATCAAGTTGAAGCCTTGTCCTTGAAATTATGGAATAACATGAAATGAAATAACATATGGCATTAAAGTATGAAATAATATATGGGATTTGAATAATTTGATAATATTAAAAAATCAACTGTGAGTTTAAAGTGTATTTAGATATGTCGTCATTTCATTTTGTCTTAAAGGAGCATTTACAAATAGTAAATTTTATCAAAGAAGTTGGTATATTAGCTTTTGATAAATGCTTAAGTGTACACTGGAGTGAGACTACTTAGTAGACCATGTTCTCAATCCATAAACTTTTTTCATTTTACTGTCTTTACTACAGATCATCTTTATCATGACCTTCCCATTACATTCTCAAAAGCCCCACCCCAGGGTCAGTGGTCTGCCTATATTGAGCCTATCATTCAGCAGGATCCCCGCAAGGTCTCACTGTGTGTGTTTAGTCCTCCTAATGCCTCTGTTGGAGTTTACAAGCTGTCACTCATGTCCATCTTGCACCCAAGCAGTTACAGTATTGGCCATTTTACACTGCTCTGCAATCCATGGTGCACTGGTAAGTCTAGGCTTTCCTCAAAATGCAATATGTAAAATGTAAATATATTTACAGTAAATATACGTTTACAACACACAGTAACAGAACAATAAAACAATCACAGTACAATCACAGTAATCTGCATCAAATAGTCCGATATTGTTGAAATAATTTAGAGAATATGTATGACACTAGAATAGTATGCTAAAAGTGCATTTGTCTGCATTTCAGCTGACTCTGTCTACTTGCCAAATGAGAGTCAGAGGGAAGAATACTTGCTGAATGACTTTGGACTACTATACCAGGGAACAGCTAAAAACATCAGCTGCAGCCCCTGGGGATTTGATCAGGTGAAAGCAGTCACCTTTACAAACAGTGGTTGGTTGAAGTGAAGTATGACAGTCACTCTGGAAAATAAAAATATCAAAAATAAAATACAAAAATATCAGATAAATCTGAACAGGCCCATTTAGATATATTTCATCTGGAATGAAATACATTTATAGATCTAGATCTTACGAGTTTTAAAGAAAATGTCAAAAAACAATGGATCTTTGGAAATAAAAGCAAGCTGTTCCAACTAAACAGAACATAAGCAAGATGTGCTGGCATTAAATTGCTTAGACCCTTAAACATTAGAATTAGACAGATTTTTGTAAATATATAATTTATAATTAATAGTTACATTGCTGCGCCTGCTCCTTCTTGCCAAGTAATGATCGGTCTTTTAAAAGTGATTCCATATTCTGATAATCACGCTTTGGTACATTCCAAGTGCTGTTGCCACTGTTGTCTGTGTTTGACCAGCTTCAAGACATTCTATGGCTTTCCAAGCTTCGCAATAATTAAATACATGTTGCACATGCTTTGCAAGAGCTGACAAATTGCAGAATGTGCACTTTCAAGATCAGGGAACATTCAGATATCAGCCTTTTATATAGTGCATTTTCACCAATTAAATAAAAGTATCATTTTTAAAGTATAAAGTTTTTGCATCTCATTTGCATTATAGAACAGCTTTCCTTGAATGGTCATTTGCTTTTCTGATGTTCTTGCTAAATAAAAAAAAAAATCAAATCCTTCTTTTTTTCAGTTCATATTCATTTGAAATATCCTCTATTTTTTGTGAGCAATGTATTAGTTAAAATGTTCAAATGAGCAATGTCATATGCCATGAGTGATGAGTTACTTGTGTTCCTTCTCAGTAAAATGAACCAGGACTAAAACGTATTACATTGGATATATTCAAACTAACAGTACTGAACTACAGTCAATAAAAAGAAAAAATATTTTTTATAGAAAATGTGCAAGACCATTGTATATGCATAGTGAAATGTGGTGAAATTAAGCAGGAATGTTATGGCATGGTGTTTTTTGCTGTAGCTGATTTAGAGATAACTTGACATTATTTGGTGGTGTGTTTACAGTATGAGAGTGGTATCGTGGAGATATGTATGATGATGCTGCAGGTGAGCCCCGAACACAGGAAAAATTGGAAAAGTGATTACGCTAATCGCTCTGACCCTGTGTACATTAGCAGAATCATTTCAGCTATGGTGAGAATTTCATCATGCTGCTATTGTTTTTCCCCACTCCTTCTTTTTGTCTTTCAATGCATCTCAGCTTCAATTTTTTCCATGAGCAGATCAACTGTAATGACGACTGTGGTGTGCTGCTGGGGAAGTGGACAGAAGGCTACAACAATGGGATAAATCCTGCAGAATGGACAGGCAGTGGAGAAATTCTCAGACAGTGGGCCAAATCTAGGTTCAGTCCCGTCAAATATGGACAGTGCTGGGTCTTTGCTGCTGTTATGTGCACAGGTATTGATTGATACATGTTTTAAGTGCTCGTGAAATAAAATTACAATGCACTTTCTTACACACCATGTTGTGTTTTATTAGTAATGAGAGTCCTTGGCATCCCAACTCGTGTCGTTACAAACTACAACTCAGCTCACGACACTAATGCGAACCTTGTGATCGAAGAATACTACAATGAGAAAGGACAAAAGCTTTCACGTGGTCATGATAGCATCTGGTGAGTTAAGTCATATATTTTAAACATTACTCCACTCAGTTTATTAAACAATTATATTAATTTGATCACAGTAGTTATTTTAAAGTTTTATTATTATTAATTACAGGAATTTCCATGTGTGGGTGGAGTGCTGGATGAGGAGGACAGATTTGGAACCAGGCTTTGATGGTTGGCAGGTGCTGGACCCCACTCCACAGGAGAGAAGTGGAGGTCAGTAATTTTGAATTTCAAGCACTAAGCACTTGAATAATAGAACATATAACAGCAATGATGTAATGGGTCAGCTAGTGTGTTTTTAAGTCAATTGACATCCTTTAGTATAGTTTTAAAAATATCATACATGGTTTTAAATTATTCTGCAGTGTCCCATTTATGAATAATAAAATAATAATAATAATAATAATAAAACTGAAATAATGTGTCAATGCTTAAGACAGCATTACCAATTCCATGTTTTATTCCTTCATAGGAGTGTTCAGGTGTGGTCCTGCTCCTGTAAAAGCCATCAGGGAGCGTAGGATTGACATGGCCTATGACATACCATTTGCTTTTGCCGAGGTGAATGCTGATGTGCATGTATACATTGTGCGTCACGAAAAAGTACTGGGTTTGACTATTGATACTGAGAGGGTGGGCGCTCTCATCTTAACCAAGAGTGTGGGCTCCAACAAACCACAGGATCTCACCTCTACCTACAAAGGCAGAAAAGGTGAAGAGAATAACAAAGATATTTTATGTAATGTAAAAATGATTTGTATTTATAAATGATTAAAAAATGTTATTTTTTCTGTCCATGCAGCTCTTCCAACAGCTTCTTTATCCAGAAATTCTAGTACGTCCTCTTAATATGTTGTATATGGTAACTTTAGTATGTCCTGTTGTGCTATATAACCTGGTTTGAAGTTGTAATGTATTTGCATTTACTGTTTTCTTCAAATGAAATTCATTCTGTTAAGCATTGCATCTTTTGTTTTATTGTCAACTCAGGTATGCGGTCATCAGTTAGATCCAGAAGTTCTAGTAAGCATTTTATTATTACTGTAGCTTACACTGTAACCTCGAGCTAGTTCTTTTAAGATTACTGCAAATTTGACCAGTTAAACAATTTGACATTTTCTCTTAATTTATGCATAGGAGGATCAGAACAAGGTCTTTCTGTGATATTGACCCTACATTCAGCACCTGTGTTTGAAGAAAACATTATCTTCTCTGTCACTGTCACTAATAAGGACAACATGCTGAAGAAAGTGACAGGACATATGAATGCTCAGGCAAAGCGATATCACTGCAGCCCATCCAATACCCTGTGGGAGGCCCAGAACATCTTTCAGCTCGACCCTTATGAAAGTATGTGTTTGCATGCTCATGTAGCAGTCAGCATGTTCTTGCAGGCATTTGCACATACTTATGTTTTTGTTCTTGCTTCTCAGACAGATTCCCTACCACAAGGGCTATAGTGCAAAAATGGGAAAGAAAAATGTTTGTAATGTTTACTTTCACTGGTGTATTTGTACTTTCTAGATCCACACTAATCTTTAGTGTTCATGAGTATTAAGAAATGATAAAAGAATTACAAAATGTCATTTAGCACCAGTCACTCTATACCAATTGTACAACAGGCCTAGTCATATTACTAAAGAATGTGATGAAGTGGTGAAACCCACATTATATTGGATTCTGACATATTCAGAATCACTTTAAAAACTGTAGCCTAATATTGTTTCTCTCTTTAATTAGGTAAGGTACTGAAGTACCAGATCCAATACCATCAATATGCAGCACTGGAGAATGATCAACTAGTCAATCTTGCAGCGGTCATCACTGATGTGGCTAGTCAGCAGAGAGTACTGGCTGTTGAAGAGTTCAATATCACCAGACCTATGCTCCACATAGAGGTATGGCAAGCAGAGCTAATGTGTAATTTTTTTTTTAAATAGAACTAATTTAAATTTGAAATTAATTTTAGATTGCAAATGCATTAAATGTTTAGCTGAGAATCATACCAATATATTGCTTGTTTTTTCCAGGTTGCTGATGAGGGTGCCATCATTGCCCACAGACAACAGGTTGCTATGGTGATGTTCACAAACCCCTTCCCAATGGCAGTAAGAGGGATATTGGCCATGTCTGGGTCAGCTCTGCTGGAGGACAAAGTGCTCTTCAAGTATGTGCAGAGGTTTTCAGTTTACTCACAGTTCAGTGCATTTCAGTCTACCCTCATTCCTTTTCTGATTGCAAACTGGTGCTATAACCACTTTATCTAATTTTTTGCGAAGAGAATAGGTACCATTTATACAACATTTTTTTTTTTTAAGTCAGTGATTAAGCTTGTCTGATCCAGCTGCATTCACTGCAAAAGAAGATACAATAATTTATAGAGCACAAAACATAAATGCCGAACCAGGTTAAGTGACATTTTACTGATTTTACGTATCACAACAAGCTTTTTTATCAGTAGAACAGTTCTAAGGTAAATTATTTCAAAGCAATTTGTGGATTCTTATTTACAAAGCTGATTTTAAAGGAGTGCCCCACACAGCACTCACTGCTCTTAAGGGATGTATGTTTTTTTTAAATACTGGTTGTTTCAAATACACTTGTAGACACAAACGCACACAAAGTGTGAACAAATTATATGATCTGAAACATGATAGTACATGTTGGAACCAGAATTCAGTGGTAAAGACTGTGAACAAACAGAATATGTTGAAGTTACAGTAAAAGCAGATTTTAGCAGAAGCAGTACAAAACATAATGGGTCATTGCAAAAAAATATAAACCTGATTAGTATATAAGTATACTAATACTTATATAAGTATATAAGTCTGATTTAGTACACTACTGTTTACCATGAGACACAGAGTCTGGCTAAATTATGTAATAGAGAGAAAGACAAGAAAGAGGCAAATATGTGACCTTGTCTGTACTGACAAAAGAATGACATAACGTCAACCTCCAAGCATTAATTTACTTGAACAAATATATATACAGTCGATTCCGGTTAATTGGACCACATTGGGATGCGATCGTTTTGGTCCTAATAACCGGCTGGTCCGATTAAACGAACATGCCCTATGTTACAAGACGGGATGTGCTATG
>JAUZSU010133024.1:0-28535 GCA_034780255.1 Parotocinclus maculicauda
AGAGCGAGAGAGAGAGAGCGAGAGAGAGCGAGAGAGAGAGAGAGCGAGAGAGAGAGAGAGCGAGAGAGAGAGAGAGCGAGAGAGAGAGAGCGAGAGAGAGAGAGGACTGACAGCTTTTCAACAGATGGCAAGACATCATTTAGCATGTCTGTGGAGTGCACACTGAGGAACTAAAGGCCATTTTCACACATAAACCTGGTGGATAAGAGTTTTAGATACAGTTTATATTCAGTAATACATTCGTGCCATACCATGTTTGGCAAATTTCTCAGTGTTTGATACACTGGCAATGGTTATAATACTTACCAACTTCTCTTATACTAGCACAACATCAAAACATTAGAACGGTATTAAGCCATTTAAGTTTACATTTACATTACAACTGAATTGATGCTCACAGAATCAAGATTTTGACATGACATCATAGTTTCCATACATAATGCCCATTATATAGATTTATATAATTATATGTTTACTTGCCATTGCATTATAATCAATGACCATTCACAGCAGGAGCAAGAGTACATCGGCCTTGACAGACGCATTCATACTAGGCCAATTTGGAGTGACAAATTTAGCTAATGCATGGCTTTGGAATGTTGGTTGAAACTAAAGTACATGTAGCCATTCTATAGACAGGAAATTCCAAACGTAATGATTAATGTAGATAATTTATACTACACCTAACCCTAACCCCAGCCCTAATCTTACCAATCAGTGACCGAAATGAAATCTTTTATCTCTTAGTTTTTTAAATTAAAGGATCGACTTTGAAATAAAAATGTTTAGAAAAGTTAGGACCTGCTTTGAGGTACTGAGATTTCACAGTTGAAAAATGTCCTTTCCAATACTGACATTTAACCTAAACGTGTACACACACAATCTAGTGGAGACTTTTCATAGACATCATGATTACTGTAGATAATTAATGCTATACAAACACCTACCCTGACTGGGCCAAAAATGTCATTTTTCTAACTTTGTGGGGACATCTGGTCACTACAATGTACTATGAACACACACACACACTTGTATTAGTATCCTCAAAGAGAAAGAGATAGCGAGAGAAGAGAGAGCGAGAGAAGAGAGAGCGAGAGATGGAGAGGAGAAAAAAGAGAGAAATAGAAAAAAGAGAAAGAGAGAGAGAGAGAGAGAGAGAGAGAGAGAGAGAAAGAGAGAAAGAGAGAGAGAAAGAGAGAAAGAGAGAGAGCGCAAAGGAGGAGGAGTTCTGTTCATTATAAGAACTACTTCTTCAGAGCTCTGACATTTGTTGCTATCAGCAAAGCATGCATTAGCTTGGGTGTTTCTGGAAAGTTCTAGCATCAGTTGCATTATGCTATCGAAAGAAGATGCAAAAAAGGCACAGTAAAGACATATGGAGGACAGAAAGACTAACCTGTGAGGTGTTAATACAGCTTGTTCAGAGAGGCCTTAGATGGCCCATGTGTGGGATTTGCATAAAATAACTGGTGCTGTAAGTAAATCATTCTTGTTTAAGAAGCGTGGGTGTGCTGCTGGTTTCCTCTGTTTTCGAAAGTCATGTTTGTCACATTTATGGTTACCCACTTGTCTGCTTTCTGTGTTATCACAGTTGCTATGACACGAGGTTAAGCTGCGATTAGGGGTATTAGCTCAGCACTGGTAACTGTAGCATGCCTCTTTCTCACAGGGCTCCACGGGGTCAGACATGCTTTCAAGGGAAGCAGAATGTGAATCTAATGCAGAGAGCATGGCTAATTTAAAGACAGGATCATACAGCATTTCTGCAGAATCAAGCTCATCAAGCAATGTTCCCTGTGAGGGCAGGCCTCCTGAGGCTATCCAGTGTCTAGCAACAGTGAACAAGGACCAGGGATGCACAGCACAGCAGGTAACATTTATTCTATTAATATCATGATTGCTCTGAGTCATTGTACAATACGCACATTTGTTAACCCTATGAGGACCAAGGGGCAAATTTCTCCCATACTTTTAAATGGACGCCAAATACGACTGAAATCTAGAGCAGTCAAATTTGTAACACGTTATTTTTTGTAACTTTGTTGTGAAATCTGTTACCAAAAATACATCCAAAACATTAGTATTAGTATGGGTTCAATTCAGCCACAACAGACTTTGTTCATTTGAGAAGAATTGTCTTTAGATATAGGAAAATGTCTGCGAGGTTGGCTTCCAATGTTAGGCAACAAGCCCTGGTTTACTTTTGTCATTCCAATGCATTTTCAAGGGTTCTGTAAAAGTCAAGGTCAAGGTTCTGTGCAAGCCAGCCAATCTCAATCAAAAGCTTCCACACTAATTTTTAAGGACTCTTAGTTATATTTTAATAAAGTTTAAGGACAGCAGGGCAGAAAGTTGATGAACTGACTTGTGTTGTGATGTATGAAAGATATAAATGTGTCATATTGAGAGTTACTGGTGTATCGGTACAGCCCATTCTACTGCCAGGTTGTCTATGCAGAATCCAAAAATTTACTGTATTCCTTGTATGTAACAAGTGAGTGTTACTGAAATAGCACTGCTCAATTAGAAGGGGGTCCACATACTTTTGTCTGTGTAATGTATTTCTGGATTTGGGGATTCCAAAGTCAGGGTTGTTTTATCTTCTAGGGCCTATTTGTTTCGGTTAATAAATAATTGTGCAGTTTGTCAGCAATTATTGAAGCAAAATTCAAATGGGTTTAGGCTGTTCCTTTATTTTATTCGGGATTCATTTGTTGTCTTTGATTTGCTTGGGATTTATTTGCCAGCAAACCACAATAGATCTTGCACAATACTCATGCTGTTGCGGATCCCAAGGGGATCCCACTAGAAAGCCGACAGGTACCCAAATGCAAAAAATACAGACAGACAACGACGGAATAATGATAACAGAATGTATTAAAATATAACAAAACTGAGGCAATACAACCAGGAAGTGAATTAAAAACAAACCAGGAAGTGAGGGAGTCCAAATAGTGGGTCAAATCACGGAAGCTGACACAGGTGGTAACGTAACAGGGAGTCGAACGGGTATCGGCGGTGTTGTGTGGTTGGCTTCCTCGGTGACTAAGGTCCCTCGGAGGTGAGCTTGAGTCGAGTGACAGGAAAGTGAAAGTGGGGTCTGGGATCTGAGGAAGGAATGATAAATGTGAGAACGAAGAAACAATGAAGGGCATAGGAGCCCAAACAAAGAGAAACGGTAAGATCCGAAGGTGAGGCTTAATGTGGCCTTGATGGTCTTGCAGAAGGCCCTCCATACTTACGAGATGAGATGAATCCCCCGGTCCAAGACTACTTCTGAGGGGATACCGTGAATATTAAACACTCAATCTAACAATACTTCAGCCATTTCAGAGACCATGGGGAGCTAAGGAAGGGTGATCAGGCGGACGGCCTTGGAGAATTGGTTGATTACGGTGACAATGACTGTGGTGCCACTGGACTCGCAATGTGAGACCTTTGGTGGCTGCAGGAGTCCTTACTGTGGGTGCATTCGGCCACAAACTCTCAGATGTTGGAGTCCATGGAGGGCCACCAGAAGGTCCTCCAAAGGAGGGCTAACATGCAATGGTTGTCTGGATGGTCTGGGTTGCACGAATTCAGCTGCTTCATCATCTGGTTCTTATGATCAGTCCATACGATAAAGGGCTTTTCCAAGCCCTCAAGCCAGTGCCTCCACTCTTCAAGGGCATGAATAACCGCAAGTTGCACACGCCTGGACCGGACACGGGGCCCTTTCCAATCGACACTGATCAAGGTGTTGATCCAGGCGGACGGCAAGGTCCATTATCACCTGAAAGTCTCGAGGCTCATCATGGGCTGCTAACTCATCCATGCGGCACTTGGATAACACCCCCCCTCCCCCCCAATTAAAATATAACAAAACTAAGGCAATACAATAACCAAGTAGTGAACGAAAAATAAAACAGAAAGTGAGGAAGTCTAAATAGCGGGTCAACTCCCAGAAGCTGACACAGGCGGTAACGTAACAGCGAGGGGAATGGGTATCGGCAACGTTGTGTGGTTGGCTTTCTCAGCGAAGGAGGTCGCTCGGAGGTGAGCTTGAGTCGGGTGGCTGACAGGAAAGTGAAGCGGGGTCTGGAATCTGAGGAGGGAATGATAATAAAGAAAAGGGCATAGGAGCCCAAACAAAGAGAAACGATAAGGTTTAATAGCATAGTGTGCTAGGCTAATGGTGCTAATAGCGTAGCCAAGAAATAGCGTTGAAATAGCGTTGCGAGGAAAACGGACTTTATATAATATAACTTATATTATGTATAATATAACTTGTATTATGTATATTTTTATATACATTGCTCAATCAGTGAATATTTTAATATGGGATATTTCATTTTGAAGTATCCCCTAAATTTTGTAAATAGTATATTTTATATGACAGTATTTCAGGATTTGTGTAATTTTTGTGTATTCTTTTATTATACCACAGGACAATACTAGGTCCATAAAAAGACGTTCTGGGTCAGATATTATGGTAATCCCACTCTCTCCAGGCAGCTGTGATGTTTCTTCCCAGACCATGTATAAAACAGAGCCAGGTATAGAAGCTTGTTGACTTGTATTAGTAATTATATGTGCATTTAAATATACTGTAAACTTATTATGCTCATATTAATACATATTATTTAATTTATACAATTTTACACTATAAAGTAAAGGTCAGAACTCTGAGACCACTGGTGAAATGCTTTTATTTTTCAATTTCAGAGAAAGCTTTTAAGTAAAACTTGAAAAGAGAAAGACATACATTTCGGAATTAATTGGTATTTGGTATGTTCCACCTTTTGCTGTTATGACAGTTTGCACACTAGCTGGCATGGACACCACACGTTTGTGCAAAATTTGTTCATCCATGTTGTCCCAGCATGATTTTACAATAACCCAAAGAGCATCTTGTGAATTTTTGGCTTTCTCTGTCGTCAGGTGCCCCCATAAATGCTTGATTAGGTTTAGATCAGGTGACTGTGGTGGAAAGCCAATGACAGTCATATTCACTTTAATTGTTTTGCTGAGTCTAGATTCTACGATTTTTAATAAAACTTTTCTCAACTTTCTTCAATGGTGATCTCAGTCTTTTGGCCAACACAGTATATCGTATAACATAATGCAATGTATTACAGTGTATTGCAATTTAACATTGGTTAAATGATTTTAATAAACGGGCAGCACGGTGGCTTGGTGGGTAACACGGCTGCCTCACAACAAGAAGGTCCTGGGTTCAATCCCAGGGTGGAACGACCTGGGTCCTTTTTGTTTGGAGCCTGCATGTCCTCCCCGTGTTTGTGTGGGTTTACTCTGGGTACTCTGGTTTCCTCCCACAGTCCAAAGATAGGCATGTTAGGTTAATTGGTGTCTCTAAAGTGGCCCTTAGTGTGTGACTGTGTGCGCTACTGTGTGTGAGCTCCCGGGTGGGCACCGGCTGGCCTGTGACCCTGTGTAGATTAAGCGGAAGACAATGGATGGATGGATCTGATAAACAATAGAAATTGTATAGCTGTTTTTGTCTTTCTTGTATTTTTTGCAGATGGTGTCTCTGAATATAGCCATGACCACAAGAAACATCATGGGACATCAAGAAAACAGAAGTACAGGTAGAACTTTGATAACATTTTTGTTATAAGTTACTGTATATACATTTAAGAAGTAGTACTGATATAAACTGACATGTTTTTATTTTGGCCTCTACAATATCAGAAATCCTCCAGATGGTTCTAAAATCCCAGTTGTGTGTCTGGAACGTCTGACGGTACTGGTGTCCAAACATCCACCACTGGGTCGTCAGAGGCATCATCCTACTGACAGTGAACTGAAGTCTGGAGGGACTGTCTCTCTGGAGCAGGGTAGACAGATTTCCACTGAGGTATATTTTTTAACAGCAAAATACACAAGGTCTTAAAAGGTCTTAGGAAATAAAAAGATATCTTTTAACTCCAGATGTAGCAGCTGTAAATAGACTCAAAATGGCAGAGATGCTCTACAGTGCTGCCTGACACGTGATGTTACAGTATACAGTACTATACTGAAGTATACAGTGGGAACGGAAAGTATTCAGACCCCTTTACATTTTTCACTTTTTGTTTAATTGCAGCCATTTGCAAAAATAAAAAAAAAGTTCATTTTATTTCTCAATAATGTACACTTAGCATCCCATCTCAGAAAAAACCAGACATGTAGAATTTTTTCATGTAGAAGAAAATCTGAAATATCACATGATCATAAGTATTCAGACCCTTTGCTCAGTATTTAGTAGAAGCTCCTTTTGAGCTAGTACAGCCATGAGTGTTCTTGGGAATAATGCAACAAGTTTTTCAACACCTTGATTTGGGGATTCTCTGCCATTCTTCTTTGCTTATCCTCTCCAGTTCCATCAGGTTGGATGGTGAACGTTGATAGACAGCCATTTTCAGGTCTCTCCAGAGATGCTCAATAGGTCAGGCTGGTCCAGTCAAGAATGGTCACAGGGTTGTTCCAAAGCCACTCCTTTGTTATTTTAATTGTGTCATTGTCTTGTTAGAAGGTAAACCTTTGGCCCAGTCTGAGGTCCTAAACACTTTGGAAGAGGTTTCTTCCAGGATATGTCTGTACTTGGTCACATTCATCTTTCCTTCAATTGCAACCAGTCATCCTGTCCCTGCAGCTAAAAAAACACCCCCATAGCATGATGCTGCCACCACCATGTTTCACTTTGGGGATTGCATAGGGTGGGTGATAAGCAGTGTCTGGTTTTCTCCACACATACAATTAATGCCAAAAAGTTCAATCTTCATATCATCAGACCAGAGAACCTTATTTCTTAGACTGGGAGTCTTTCATGTGTTTTTTGGCAAACTCTATGCAGACTTTCAGGTCCGTCGGGCCATAAAGCCCTGACGTGTGGAGGGCTGCAGTGATAGTTGACTTTGTGGACTGATTTTGGTACCTTTTTACAAGGAATTAGAAGGCAGGGCCTTAAAGAAAAGGCATTCAAGTTAAGCATTTGCTGAGTTAAAATGTTAGCTTATAAATAGATGGACTATAAGTAAGTAACAAACATGTTAAGCAAATACAATGTTTTTGAATTTGTATTTTTTATGTCATATTATAATTTATAAAACCTCACAAAACTCAAATTGGTAATTGTTCCATCTCAAGTGGGGGAGAACAATAAAAGAAAGACACACAAAGCTTTGATCACAGCAATTACCTCACTTTACTGCAGTATTATTAATATTTCAGTGACATACAACATATGTTAAATGCCATCTCTAAGAACACATTTATATATTAAGAGAATACAAGCTGCAGAACAGAGAGAAAATCACAAACAAGCTTGGATGCCACTAATCTAGATTTAGCCCAGTGTGACAGATAAGCACTTGATCATTCGGAAACTATGCAGCACAAAAGAAAAGAAAAAAACAGATCTAGGGGTGCAACAGATCCATAACTTAGATATGTTAAAACATTGCCTAGGAAAAATAAACCGTATGATTCCCCCTTTTATCAGTTCTCCTCTGCTTCTGCTGAAAAAGCACCACGTTCTACAGAACTCTTCCACTCCATCGCTCAAGCTGCCCTGCTCAAAAAGCATTTCATCCTGGCCCTGTTTCCTTCTGCTTACATGTTACCTGTGAAGGCTGAGCTCCAAATCCTGCAAGTTGGTCAATGCGTTCTTCTCTTTCCCGTCAGATGCGGCTGCTGAAACGACCAAACTGTTTCAAACCAACTGTCGCACCAACCCTTCACAACCACTCGCACGTTTTGATTCTGTGCTCGGGAGCCCATCTTCCTGTCATGCGTTCCCTGTCTGTATATGTAGATGTGTGTGTGTGTGTCTCTTTGTTCCCCTGTGTGTGAGCTGTTCAGCTCATCATACTCTGAGGTTGTAGAGCTGATGGGGCTCATCTTCCTTGTCTTGTTCTCCTCTCAGGTCGGCGTAGTTGGAGTCTGTAGCGGGTGCGGTTCCCTGTGAGTGGGGGTCAGTGCACCGCTCTCTCACTTTGTTTCTCTCTATTTATTACATGCTCACTCACTCACTCAGCGTCTCCTGTAAGACAAAGCTTAAAATTAGTATTTGCTGTCTACAAAACACACGAGACATTAGCAATTGTACTACAACACCAAATCAGAAAAGAAGGTACAGTATGCGCTGCATCAATGACCACCATTTAACAACAGCTGATACCACAACATTTATCAAGTTCTACAATACAGGAGTTACAGGGTCTGTCATGGTATGGGGTTGGGTCAGTGCCCTTGGCAAAGGTAATTTACACTTCTCTGATGGCAGCATTAAAGTAAATTAAGATTTTAGAGCAATATATGATGCCTTCAAGACGCCACCTTTTCCAGGGATGTCCATGCATTTTTCAGCAAGACAATGCAAAACTACATGCTGCAAAATTATAAACCTGTCATCCTGACCTGTCCCCAATAAAGAATGTGAGGAGAATTCTGAAACTGTGACACAATGACCCCGTATTGTTGCCCATCAGTTTTTGCAGGAAGAACATGACAAAGTAACTACCTGAAACACTAAACCTGTTTTACCTAAACCAGTGTGTGAAAAGTGTGGTAAAAAATTCAAAAGTGTCAAATGCTTTTGTGTCCCAACTTTTTTTCTGAAATGCAGGAATGGATGTTTTATTACCACGGGACTGTGGTAGCCTAGTGGTTAAGGCACTGGACTATTCGTATTCAAGACATTAACATAAATATAACATCTAGGCTGGCCAAGAAGGTTTTTTTCATAATCACATTTAGACATTTTTTCTTTGGCATTGTCACTTTTGGCTTGATCACACCCCTTAACACAAGTCAATGGCTCATTACCAGGTTTAAATGTAAATATCACAAACACCGATCTCATGGACTTAAAAAATCACAGATATTATATCACAAATAAAAGCTGCAATTGTGTACATAATTGTGTCTGTCAAGTGGTTTGAGCTGCATTAATCGCACAAATACACAAAATATTAATAAATAAAAAATAAGTACATGGGATAGCAAAAAAAGTGTTATGCACTCAACTGTATGACCACACAAGGCACGGTTTATCAATTGTTGACATGGGGAGCCTGATTACTAAATACTAGGGGTGTCACGATACACATAGTAATATAATTTTTTTTCGATAGGGGGGTTTCAATACGATACGAGCTGTGAATCAAATACATTAGGATTTTTTTTTTTCATTTGCTGCGCTGTTTCTGAACTCGCGCTACAGAGTTGTCTACATCTAGTGACACGGTGTATAACAGGTGTGTTACTATGACGACGCCCGAGCAGTGTTTCGAGCTAGTGGGGGAAAAAATTCTATTGTTTTGGTTAGCCTGCTGGACGATTATCTGACTGTGAAATGGCTAGCGGAGAGAGCAAGACTGAGCTGGAACAACCAAAATCACCCTCACATCCATCTCATGTGTAGGAATATTTTGGTTTCCCAGTCAGTTACAACAATGATGGGCAAAGAATGGTGGACAAAACTGTGTGTAAACTTTGCTCAACACGAGTAGCAAAGATCGGTGCTAATACTTCCAATATGCAAACTCATTTGCGGAGACACCATCCAAACGTGTCACTTACAGGAGCAAGGAGAAAACACGAGTCACAGCATTTAAGCAGCCGCTTAGTGCTGATCGTGAACAGGCAAAGCAAATTACTCGCGCCATAGGGAAGTTTATAGCTTGGAATTTGCAGCCCTACTCTGTTGTAGACGATCCTGGATTCCGCTATTTGCTGGTAATTGAGCCTTGTTATAAAATTCCATCTCGCACTTATTTTTATAAAAACTTCTAGTAGCAGTTGGCCTCTGTGACCTCTACATAAAAAATTCTCAATGTTGTATCGAAAATGTATCGTATCATGGAGCAAAAACAGCAATATGTATCGTATTGTGAAATTTGTGTATTGTTTCACCCCTACTAAATACCACTGTTTAGAAAACAAAAAGTGAAAGTATAAAGCATAGGGCATATTTCATTATGGGATAATTAATTAATAATTTGAACTATCCCTAATTTTTGTGAGCAGTATATATGGAGGAGACCTAGGTGGGGAGTGCACTATAAAGCAATGCATAAATAAACAGTGCACAATTCTACCAAGAGTAGAATTTAGGGAAACTATAGGGACCTAAAGTAGCTCTCAAAACACAACCAAAGCCTTTAATGCTGCCTTCTCAGCAAACCGACCCTCGAGTGTCTGAAACTTTATACACCTAAAATGAATTATGAAATAAAGATAAAAGCAGCGGTTATGAGACCGAATGCCCAATCGTCGGCTATTTATATGCAGTATAAATAAAATGAAGGCTTTAATTAACAGAGCTTACTTCGCCCCACACAATTCCACAGTATTTTCTATTATTTCAAATCTTTGACCTCTTTGCTTTAAATTCCATATCTGTGTTCTGTTCTTCAAGTTGACTGAGTTTTTCCCAGCTGTTACCGGACAATTTCTAGGTTGTGATGTATGTTACGCTACCTGCGAGCAGCACAAAGCACGCTGTTCGGCGACATCGTTCTACTCGGCACTCAGCAGCTATGCTATTCTATACTGCCCAACACTACGTCTTGATAAACAATATGATCAAAGCACTAAAAATATTATTTGTGTTATATTAACATGCCATTTCTTAACTTGCCACAGTACAGTATTAGGCAGAATTTCTGCCTAAGGGACTGACAGGGCGCATGTCCACCTCCCGGTGTGTAAAAAAAATTGAAAAATTCAGCTCAAAGAAATGGCAATTTTGTATTTGTAGAATATATCATAATTAAGTATCTGCCTTGTAGAGGTGGTGTCAACTTTTACATAACACTATGTGCTTACGAGGATTATATTATGACCAACACACTTTAACCACCTGTAATACACTTCTCTGAATTTTAGCTCATTTTAAAAACCCTACACACTAAATGATTGATCACCAATCATTTCCAAAATGCTGCAAATGATCAAAACCCTAATGAGTCTCTAAAGTGGTCACCAAAATGCCCAAATGTTAATGACAGTGAGATAAGTCGATCATTAAGTACTGAGGGTAGCACAGTGTATTAATAACCCACCACCACAGCAACCTGGGTTTAAGTCATGGCTTGGGTATCACATGCTGATGTGACAGGCGATTATAAGGGAGGGAAAGCCAGATGGGGATAACACAGGCCCTGGTGCTGCAGTAACAGCTCATACTTATTCAAATAATATATAAACTGATTGGGTCAAATGTCTCTAGTTAAGAGAAGAGTGGAACAAACAATGTTTATTATTATGAGTTAAACATACTATGTGCAATCAAATGAGTGACATGTAAGAACTGAGAATGATCTCTCAAATCCTCATTATATTAGCTAGTTTAGACAAAGAAATGCCAGTGGCAGTGAGGGAGAACTTTCACGGTGTGCTGATTTGAGAGGATCACTAAAGGTGCACCAATTCTTCTTCTCTGATGTCTCTCAGCATGGCTGCCTTACTATCTGTCCTGCCTTCTCTGCCTCTGTTCTAGCCAAAATCACTTCCATCTCTGGTTCTTCCTATGCTTCTGCTTTCTGCTCACAGATACAGCAACGAGCAGTTTAGTTTAACTACAGCGACCGCATAATATGCACAAATAAACAGAAACATATGGGTTCTATTTCTAAAAAAACTTTAGAACCCCTTTTTTGGATCATACCTCCCACCGGTCTTGAATATCAGGTCTGCATTGGGAGCTCCTTTAGGGTGCTGGTAGCGCGGTCTGCGCTCACGGTTTGTGTTCGCAGGGGCGGGTCTCTGCGCCAGGGACTGCATCATTTCTGCATGCATACAAAGTAGGTGGAGTCAACACTTTATAACAAACATTCAGTGAGTTATCAACCGAATGTTATTTGCGAGTACATCCTTATGAAATGTTTACAAAACCATTGTTAACAGACTACACAGTGACGCCTTGGTCGTGGTCCTCCCAAGGTTTCTCCCTTTTTACTTGCCACTGTCGCCCTAAGCTTGTTCAATTTGGGTTTTGGGCCTACATATTTGTAAAGCTTCTTTGAGACAATGCTAAATTCTTATCGTTTTCTGATTTAAGGACAATTGCCCAATGCACTAATTTGCATATTTGTGACATCATGTCATATTGAAATGCTGCCTGAAAATGTAAAGGTTTCAGTCCTTTGTGTCTTGTCGCATCTGTCTTACTCTCTATACAGAACAAACCAAACAAACTATGTGCATATTTTCAAAAAACATCATGTACAATGAGGAAATATTTTATACACTGCCGATTCTTTGTTTTTTAACTTACAAAGAATGGAGAGGTCTGTATTTTATAAATCATAAGTACACTTCAACTATTAGAGACCGAATCTAAAAAAATACAGAAAGTCACATTGTACGATTTGTAAATCATCAAATTGCATTTTAGTGCATAAAATAAGTGTTTGATACAACACAAAACTTTGGTACAGAAATCTGTTTCCAATTAGAAAGGCGTTTCCTGTAGTTCTTGACTAAGTTTGCACACACTGCAGCACTGATTTTTATCCACTCCTCAAAACAGATCTTCTTCAGATCTTTCAGGTTTTGGGGCCTCTCACCCTGGTAGTCCTCCTGTTCCTGACGTTCATTGATGTCTAAAGTCAGTTTCTTTAAACGCATGCGCTCCTCCTGCTCTGCTTGTTGCTGGTTGAAGTGATTGGCAGCCAGATGAGACGACAGAGGCACATTAAGGATCTTGAACTATAAGGAAGAGAATTTCAGTCAACACACACGTACAAATAGGGTTGGTCTATGAATGGGGGTCATTATGTAAGAGAGCAGTACACATGAGTAAAGAGAAATGTGAAAGCTGTACAGTGCTACAGAACAGGGTTCTACAGTGTGTAGGTCTGTGCGCTGTTTGCTCTCTTCAAGCCACTTCCTGAGCACACCCTAAAGTTTGGCCCAAGCCACACACTCCACAGCCAAGACTCATACAGACCTGCTGTTTGTTGCCTTTCCTGGTCAGCATGACAAACTGCATGGTGTCAATGTCAGTCTCGGGATCTGCAGCGCACGAGGGGGCAGGACCCTTCTTCAGCTGACTCTTAAGCTGCAGTGGGATAGCAACGTCTAGCTGGTGCACCTTCACTGCCTCACCACTGCGCTGCTACTCACAGAAAAAAAAAAAAACAGAAAACAAATCCTCACATATTGTGCATGTTGCATGTGCAACATGGGTGTCAAAAATTACCCATGGATTTCCGTAGCTTAAAGGTTTTAGTACTGGAAAAAAGTGAGTGATATATTAGTTATAAACTTATGATTATACCACTTAACAACCACCCAGTTAACATCTGTTCGCTTTAACAAACAAGGTCTTAACAATTATCACAAATTGTAATGTTACAATAAAATCGGTCTTAACACTGAATGTTTCAGATGTATTAGCATCTGTATTTTATATATATATATATATATAAATAAATAAATAAAATACATTTAAGTAAAAATTTTTTTCCAGATTCACTTTAATTTAATTGTAGGTTAAATAAGTTTTATTTTAAAATAAAAATGTATTTTTATTTATTCCTCCTTCCTTGTATTGATTCCACATAGTCCTCAAAAAATTTAAAAGTGCAGAAAAATAAAGATTTATTTTTATTTCTTTTCCTCCCTCCTCAGTAGATTCTTAAGTAGGGACATCCGAGAAACAAGCAATAGAAAACGTCTGGTCTTTACATGCGTAAAGAGGAACAATGTCTTTATTGGCCATGAACACTTTTTAATATACGAACACATACAGAGATGGAAATAGAGAAATGGAAACGTTTGTACTCTACAAGCTTGAACTACGTATACCTAGAAGCGCCGAGATATTTCCATTTGACATTTGTGACTTCTAGTCACAACTAGTAGCTGTACTGGATGTCCGTCCCTAAGGCTTGAAATGGTTTAAAGGGAATATCACATTTCCAGTTCCGGTTATTTATATGTTTATATAAAATGTATTGTGCACATTTATATGTTGGTTATACAGTGTGTGTGACAGTTAATGTGTTGTATGTTTTAGTTTGGATGTTAGCATTCCACATTTCCAGCTGTATCACTGATACATGTATATGCACAGTTTTCTTTACCCTTTATATTTACATTGCAGTGGCATAGAAGACTATACAACTATAGGAATGTCCATAAACGATCATTTCTATTGATGGTCTGTTTCTCAGAACAAAATGCGGTTGGTAAACCACGCATTCCTGTACTTTCAGATAAACAATGTGAATTGTTTGTGACGGCTATCTGTCCCATAATGGATAGAGGGAGAGAAATACACTGTTAGACAAGTTTTTGGAGTTGTTTTACTTTACACATTATCTAACTGTAGCTTAACAGACCTTTCATTAGTTCTTTAGGATTCATCATTTAGCATACTCATTATAACTTTAGCCCTACTGTGCCTCCGCAATTTGTAAGCAGTCATACTAGCAAGCCAGCAAAATCATGGTATGCAGAATTGTTGCTGCAGCCTAGGGACAGTTGTCTAATATCTCTTTTCCTGCATGGGGCATCAGTTATTCAAGAAGGTGAAAAAAGAGTGATCTTTCAAAACTTAAAATTTGCCTCTACATAATATGCACACCTATTATATAAAGCTGTATTTGTGAAATATGTTTTAAACTAGACATACCTGTAAGTTTTCCAGCATCATCTTGTCCAGAGCCTGAATAAAGTCATCATCCTCAGCACAGGCCACGTGTTTCAAACCCCCACCTCGAATCATCACCTCCTACAGAGCAACAGCAGAACTTCAGACATCAAGCTGCTTCCTGTTTGACAAGTCATACTGAGAGCTTATCCTCCGAACTAAAGCATACTTACATTGTTCTCTTCATCTGTCTCGTTCTCTTTGTTCGAGTCTGTCAGGTAGTCTGTATTCTCTTCCTCCTCATCATGTTCCTCTTCCTCATTCTCAGAGCCTTCCTGCAGGTTCACAGTGAGAAGCATTGTTTCAACCTATATTCTCTCTTATGCTGCAGCGTAAGTATAACTACCAGTGAGTGCATATATATGCTCTTAACGCTTTTTGGATAGATTCAAAAACACAGTAAAAGCATGATGAAATTAAGAATTTGAATAAAATGAAAGTAACAACACTAAAATGATAATAATAAAAATATGTTTACGTCACAGCCTTGTTGCAAAGTAGAAATTGGATTATTCCCTACGTCAAATTAAACCAGTTATCAGATTACCCAATACATGTATACTCGTTTAAAGGACTACTGACCAAATCTGATTTTCTGCAGTTTTCAGATTAAGTGCACGTGAACGCACTTACAAAAATATTAAGACATTTTCCTTATAGCAAACAAAGAGCTGAGAACCTATTACAAATTGACATAAAGCATAGATAAACTTTTGTACAACACTTATTTTGTATCTAGACGTCTGCATTAGTAACATGAAATAGTTGTCCTTTTAATTACAGAATATGCCTTTGGGCCAATAGATTATCTCAATACAAGAAATGTACAAACATGGGCAGAAAGAGAGACGTAGGACTGTTTTGGGAAGGTTTACATTAACGTATCGGATCTAGCACAGAACACATCAACCATGAGAACTTACTGTTCACTTACCATCTAATATATCACAGTGTAACGTGCTGTTGCAATGAGATAATCAACATTTTTATTTGACTTGTGTATGTTATAATGTTTTGGCCGAATGGTATATAGTATAGCAGAAAATTCTTATTTGTATTATGGTATTATGGAATAGTCTGTGAGGCTCACGCTGATTATTTGCTAATCAGTACATGTTGGGAATGTAAGTAGTACAGAAAAGGAATTCCTGCTGTGGCACTTTAAAGTACAACACTTGTGCTTCTGACTACTCTGGACTCACCTCCTCTTCTTGTTCATTCATTTCGCTCTCATTTCCAGACTGTTCTTCCGTCTCTGCTCCACCTTCATCTTCGTCTTCTTCGTCCTCCTCATCAAGAGCCTCCCCCTCACCGACCGCGCTAGAGCAATTACCATCTTTCTCTGTGGTAAAACCTAGACACACACCCCAAAACAAATGGTTTGCCACATTTTCAGATAACAATACAAAGCAGTTGTGTCTACAGATTCAGTCGCACAAAGTTAAAATGGGTCTTTTGTCTATAAATGACTCTCAGACATCCTGCTTTACTCACAACAGGCTTATCTGGTTCATTCTTACTTCCCCTTTTATTCAAGTTCTCCCAACAAAACCCCTAATAATTGATTAGCCAATCCACTACAGCAAGCAAAAGCATTCTGGCATATTCATTTCCTTTAGTACTTTGTAGCACATTCAGCAAATGTGGCAGCAATCAACACAACCACTTAAAATGAGACTACTTTTGCCCTAGAGTACAGGTACGGGCTTAAAAGTAATACAGTACTCTATAATACAAATGAGAACCTAAACAAAACCAAGACAAGCGTTACATACAGGGCAGGTTATCCCTGATTTACAACAAAAACAGCAACAACAAAAAGCCCCATAGTGTGCCTTACATTGACTTTTATTTCATTTCAGACAGTGTGTTATTTTGGTCAACTTTATTTTGTTTGTTATACATCCATTCCTGCATTTCAGGCCTGCAACTCACCTGGTACTAGTGATTGTAATCATAATTTGGTGCAAACTCAGCCTCTACAAAAGGCTCAGTCTCTGAAATGCAAAGACGGCAAGATGATCTGTAATACACTAGCCCACCCCCACAGTGACCCAATTAAGAGTCCTAAACTAAGCTGGGCATCACATGTAGGCGTGATTGACTGAGTGAGTTAAGATCAGAAGTATAATTGTTCTTTCACTCTGTAGGGTTAGGTTATGAGATCACTAAGAAAGCATTTTAAGATGAGGCCACCTGTTTTAACGCATTGGAAACCAACTACAAAAGCACAATTGTATGATGTGTAAGCTTTAATATGACGTACCTGCGTTGATGTGTGTTGCTAAATGCTCATGAAATCTACATCTTACAATTAAGAACAAATAACCAAATTAGGAAGTATTACTGTGTAATGGGTACTGCCCTATATAAGACTTTGTGGTTTATATGGTAAACCAGCAGATTAGATAAGATTTCAGGATCTTTGGTTGCATTTCAAATATGGACACACTTAATCCTGTTGCTAATCATTGTGGTCCACAATTAGACACCGACATAAAACTGATAAGCATATATGATAAATAAACAAACACACATTTTAAAATTAGAGTTTTTGTTTGATACTAATTATAAACAGATGCTTTAAGATGTGAAGGTTTTAATAGGACAGCAGTTGTTATCCTTTTATTTTGCCTTTATTTTGACATGACTATTTATTATTCTTACAGAGACACAAAAGAGTTGTTCGTTGATGAGACTGAAAAAAAGTGTCACTTCATGCCACTAACACCTTCAGTATTTGGTTAACATCCAAGTAAGCAGAAATCCTTCGGTCAATTAATTTATTCTCTCTAGCATTTAAAATGATCTCTTTGTGCGTCCCTTTGTACACAAGTGTAGGTATAAAAATTAATAGCAATTAAAGTTCTCTTTACAGTAAAATGCGTTTATAAAACACTCCCTGCCTCTGCCTCATACACAGACTGGATTTCAGGTTAACACCTTCGAAACACTCCACACAAAGGAAACTATTACAACTGCAACTAATATAACATTACATATTTTCAAAGAATGTTACATTATCTCTTCAGGTATGTAGGCGTCAAGAGAAAACTGAGAAAAGGTTTCTGAGCATAAATTAGTCCAAGTGAGTCACAGGTCTCCAAACACACACACACACACACACACACACACACGAAGAAATGTTGTTCAGCAGGGATGACAGAAACGCAGAACTGGCATAACTAGTACACTGTACTGAATGTACACAGATGCACATTTCCTCACATTTGAAATCACAAAAGAGAAATTTACCCAGTTTTATGAGCACCTCTCGCTCTAGCTCTGTCACCTGACCGCAGGCCTCAGCCAGAGAACTGCACAGCTGCATTTTGGGTCTTAGCAAATCCAACATGTCACTGATCATGTAGTCAATATCGATGGGAAATGGGTGATCTTTAGTCCACACGTCCAAACTCTTCTTCCACCAGATATACCTCTACACACAAATACACAAGAAACACATATGGGTTGACAGAATGGTAACCAGTGAAAAATAAGTACTTTTGTGTCGTGTTAGCAAATTCAGCCTCAACCAGTTTCCCCATGTTAATTATCACATCTTGGTTGAGATTACGAGCAGACAACTCTTTGCTCCAGTTACATCAAAAAACAAACAAAGTACAACAAAGAAAACAATTACATTGGAATCGTTACTGTTGGTATACTAGTATAAAGTGACACCAGTTCAAGTTTTTTTTATAAAAAATAACTTTTTAAATGGCAACATTCTTATGTTTTCAATGAGGCATGAACGAATGTGGAAGAAACACACACCTCCTCATGAATGCACAAAAAATAGAACGACTATAAAAAAGGAAAAAGTCGCTTGTGTGCTGGTTAGGAAAAAGGTGCGTCCTCTGACACGTGGAACTGGTTTGGACTTTTATAGACTCATTAATGGGGACGTATAACTATGAAACTATTTTTGCATTGCTACCAGACTGGTTCATGGCCATTATAGTAATTGTTCACTATAATTGTTTTTTGTGGTAGATTTGTGATGAATTTGTTTCATGTTTACACAAATGTGTGAGAAAAATCCTTGCGTGGCATGATATCAAGACACACGTACAACTGTAATGCAAACAAATAGGCAATTTGTCGGTCAAAGATACATCATAAAGCTTAATCCAAAGCATATAAACAGTCAATTGCATATAGTCACGGCAAAATAAGAAAACCGACCTGGAAATAGATGAGGAAGCAGTCAAGTTTCCTCTTGCTTGAGCCGCGGTCAAAATACTGTCCACAAGTATCAAGCAGTGTGCAGACCATGCGGATGCGAAACAGGTGCTCTGGAGGATCCAGAGGACTAGCTGAGCCATCTGCATTGACACCAAATGAGATGAAGGAGAAAAGCGTGCGGAAAATCACAGCTGACTCCACCATGCGGTAGTTGTACAGCTCCCCAAGGAACTTGGCACTACTGATACGTCGCTGGTTAAACTTTGGCTGATTTACCTTAAAAAAATTAAAAACAAAAACATGCGTAAGGAAAAGAAGACTAAAACTGATGAGCGTGAAATCAAGACCAATTACAAAATCAATTACAAGGCCACCTTCCCATTGGAAAAACGTGCCCGGCTTTCAAGATGGTGGCTATGTTCCGGACATAGCCTAAAAGATACCCTAACACTACTTTAAATGGTGTTCTGTGCCTTCTGGCTCACCCTGTGTATGTGTGTGTTTGTTTCTGTGTATATACACTATTCCGTTACACACAACACTAAAAATCCATCTTTCTGCATTAGCTCCCCTTACAGCACACACCTCTGTAGCTCATAGTTACACACACACACACACACACACAAATATAGTATCAAGCGACAATTTATAGGGTCCTCGCAAAAATGGCACAATGTGAGCACAAAGAGGTAGGAATGAAATTTGATATTTATGGCATGTATAAGTTAATGGTATTTGAGTTTTGCAGAAGAAACGCTCTCAAGATCTCTCGTTTTCTCTCCACTCTTCCTCCTTGATGTGTGTGTATGTGCATGTGTGTATGCATGTGAGTACATGTGTTTTTTTTATAATTAGCTTGTGCAACTGATAAGCTACAACATTAAAATAAGTGATATGAATGACAAAACCAATCTAGTCTCTGTTAATTAAACACTGTTCACTATAACAACTATAAATAACAAGGCTTAAACTGTAATTATTCCACTAATACTATGATTGGATTTTTAACAGTAACTATTTTAACTTTCATTTTGAAACATCCCCTAATTTTTATTAGCAATATACCTATTTTAGTATATAACCCAAGGAATCTTACGAACTTGAAATTTTAATTCTAGACCTTACAGCATACAAACCAGACACATGAATATGTTTGACTTTGGTATAGCACCACCTATGGGCCGATCAGGCTGATTTCGTGTCCCTGAGTAGTGAGGGGGGTGTACTAATGTTTGACCAAGTTTCGTGTCTCTATGCCTTACGGTTTCGTCTGTGTTTTTTATGGCAGAAAAAAATAATGATAAAAATCCTAACTGTGTGTTCGGACTCCTAATTACACTACAATTGCAATTAGTGCAGTCCATCTGTTGCTCTGCGTTGTTTATTTGGATGATGGATCATTTTCAGCCCTGCAGTGGTACTGACGTGGTGGAGGTGTGTGTGTGTTTGTTGCACTGGTGCGAGTGGATAATGAGAAAACGATAAAGTCCGTATTGACTATTTGTTGTCTATCGAAGCACCTGCTAAGAACTTGCAACTTGTCCACTAGAGCTTTTCCTTTGTACATATTGCCACGTCTGTAGCGACACTTTTTTTTTTAGGTACCCAATCCATTACAGATGACATGAACATGGACATAAATGTACAATTTTTTTGCTTAGAATACAAACACATACCTCCATGCCGAGGCGTATGTCCTCCAAAACTCCATCCACTACGTGTATGCCCACATCCTCTTGGTATGCGACTAGACCAGCCAACAAGTTAGCCACACAATGGATGCTGTTGTACTTCACATTCCAGATGTTCACCATGCAGCAGATCAGGTAACTCTTCAATTCTGCGTCGTGCCAGGGCAACTTGCGCATCTGCCTCAACACCTAACACACAGTTTATGGTACATTCTACAACATTTCTGATTAAATTAACAAAATGGCAAATACATATATTTAAAAAATACAAAACAATCCAACCCTGTTATATGAATCTCTTGTTTCTGGAAATGGCTTGGATAATATCGATTGCTTTTTGTGGGAAAAATAATTATATTGTTTCTCCATCTTGAAAACCCTTCATACTGTTAGTTATGCAGCTTAATATCGTGATGATTAAGACTTTAGTGCTCGCCCTTTAAACCTTGTGTGTGTGTGTGGTTTGAGAAGCACTTACAAGGAAGCCTGAGAACGCATGTGCACGTGTAAGTGCGTGTCACATTTGAGTAATTCTGAATGTTGGCAGTCGCTCTAATCCAGCATTTCTGTTCGGAATGTTCAACTCAGTTGTGGCTTCTGGGACTCTTGTCTTTCAGGACTCAGGTTTTACTTTTGTCATTGGACTCTAAGTGCTTGGGTCTCTTCTGTTACTTTGGCTTTGTGTGTATAAAGAATAAATCCCTGTACTAAAGAGCTCCTTGTGCTCCTCTGTCATTACAGTGTGTGCGCACTTGTGTTTGAGAACAGAGTCCTATCGCATTTTACACCTGGTTACTTCCAAATAAACATTTCTTATATCATCTACTGTTACGTGTACATGCACTTAAGGTACTTAAGACACAGGTACCGGCAAAATGTGCATGTCAGTTAAACTGATGCACACTATGCATTGGATATGTCTGATTTAATTTTAGGACACAGGGAAGGGGATTAAAACACCTCAAATGTTACTGCAGAAAATAATATATACGGTAATTGGACTGTAACTCTTTTTGGCCCAAAGAGAGAGTAAAGGAATCCTACAATGGGTATGTACACACCTTCTCAGTGGTAACTTTTGAAAGGTCTTTGTAGAGCAATTTGCGGATATACTCATGCAGCGGAGGCCTGTTCTTGCGCACGGTTTTCTCCATGGGTGGAGGATTGCAGTAGTAGTATGCATTCTCAACCATGGTCACATAGCGAGCATCCAGATGCTGGGCCTGCTTTTTTCGCATCATTTGCTCCTAAGACACAAACACAGGTTTGTTAGCCAAAGTTTGGACACACAAATCGAAATTCATTGTTTTCTTAAAGCCCAACTAAATTATGTTCCGAAACTTTACAAAATGACGAGCTTCATTTCTATGCCTTACTATGGTCATCAGATTTCATCAGATATATATCGAAACTTTGGAATAAAAATGTAAGTAAAGTAAAAGCAGATAAATAAACTGGGTTAAGTAGAATATTTAGGCTAAGCCCTGAGCTAGACCACGTGATAACACGGCTTTTTAAAGGGTCAGAGTGTGATGTGTTTTGGATGCTCTTTTGCAGCAGTACACACTCTCTTGCAAAGAACAATGGAAAGCAGGCGTTTAAAAAGCCATACTGAAGTTAAGGAAAGCATAGCACTGAGAACAATAACCATGCACAGCTCAAGACAGACTGTGTGTATACTGACCAGCAGCACACTGGTACGCAGGTGAGAGTCAGGTGATCTAAAGAGAAATCGTCCACATGTCTCCAGCAACGTGCAGGCCATTTCGATATGGTGATGCGAGAAATCTGACAGCAGCATCTACAGACCAATGAAATTCCATTAAAAAAAATAAAAACCATAATCCCCATTTGGGGATCGGGTGCTTTAACTCGCCTACTGATGGGATAAGATGGGATGTAGGCGGACAGAAATAAAGTAAAAAATGTTTTTAAAAAAAATTTGGCAGTTAATGGGTTAAGATCATTCGGTTCTGTAAATACTGTTACCTTCAGTCAATGCAGTGTGTCTGTTTTGGAATACATTTTGAACTTGGACAGCTCCCCAATAAATCTTACAGTCTTGTTTTTGGTCTCAATGTTGATTTGATCTTTCTTTCTCACCTACGAAAGGCAGAAACAGACGTTTTCATTTCGTGGCTGTTGTACATAAGTGTTTGGTATTAGAGTTAAAAAGCAGATACAAACATGGAATCTGAAGTCTCCTTTGAGCATAGAGCAAAGATCGTCTGCAACATCAGACATGCAAGGGTGCAGTGTGGCCACCAGTCGTGCATAGAATGGCAACAAATCCAGTCTGACAGGAAAAAAAATATTGAAACAGATTTAAAACACACAAAGGCAACAATGAGCGGAATTCACATAAATCTCTGAAAGCCTCAAGTGCTACATGGAACACTAGCCCCATCTAGCGTTTACCTACAAGTATGTAGCGGGCAAAACAGATAACGCACCTTTGCCTTGGAACAGTGAAGAGCGCACGGACAAGCTTTCTGCGGTTAGACTTTGTGTTCATGTTCATACAGAAGTCCATAGCGGCCTGGAAGTAACCAGAGACATCGTTTGTTTGTTTTTCAAATGTGCAGAACAACAAGCAGTAGCTACTTAGTCTGCACTAACACTACAAAAAGGGTATGTTGTTTTCTACATCAGCACAACTACCTAATGTGCCCGTTTCAATCAATCAAACGGATGCTCAAATAAGCTCATATTAATAAAAATGCCATTAGACAAACATTTTGGAGTTTCTGAAAGACTATATACGTATAAATACCACATACACGTGCATCCAGATTTTAAAAGATTTTAAAAAATTTAGCACAATATTGCAGATTGCTAGCAAACTGGAACCAAGCATAGAGTATTCACACTTCCATTGAAACTGTACACTAGTTATTGTTTTACCATATACGCCACTGAGAACCAGACTCTAAAATGTGTGCCATTTCTGACCAATTTAAACAACTCCTTCCCCATGGGATGTTGAAGTGACACTTGAACCGGTCTGAAAATGCCCATATTTTGTGGTCAAATAAACAAGTTTACAGTGCGGGGGTAAGTTGAACCACACGCTGTCACTGATGTGTTGTTTTCACAATACAATTTCTCAGAATAAGGACATTCTAAAAGCAAGTTTTAATCTTAGTTTTCACACAGCATATAACGCAACCAGACACACTGACATTAATGCTCTTTGTGTGGTGTATAATTTTGGCTACTCCGTACACAACACTGTCCTGAAATCTGGTTGTGCTATTTCCATTAAACTGGAATCTCAAAAGGTCAACTTGGATGAGTTCTGGTACACTGGAACTGGTATGCTGGGGGGCAGAGAATATGGTTGTTTGTGTTCTGGGAAATACTGTACATGTGTAATGATACAACCAGAAAGGTCAATTTGTGTGACATGATCATCAAGCTTTACTGTGTTTTACTCTTAGGTACGATCCATTTACATACGTCAAATACGCCACCTACAGGAAAAAGAATTGGTGAGGGCAAAAACAATTCTGGACACTTCCATTATAAAGTTCCGTTAATCACTGTGCTACAGCACATTCCATTACACACTAACATCACTTTCAAACAAAAGTGGTAATCACTATTGTGTAGGTTTTTGTTTTTCTGAATTCAGAAGTAGTTCTTTGTTATAGAAGTTACAATTATATGTAGTAAACCAGTTAATGCATGATTAAAACAATGTCATTCTATTACTAAAAGTAATAAATGCATTTTGTTAAAGAATAAATTGTTCATATGGTCGTGTATTCATTTTAATGGAAAACTGCGTTACGAGAGCAGACAAGAAATTTGATCTAAATCTTATTGGTCAACAAGAAAAAAACATAATAATATTTAAAATAATATTTAATTTGACAGCACTACTAAATATACCAAATGAAGGCTGGCCTAAGTGTTCAAATATACATGGTATTGCGTTTACCTTGTCTATCAGGTCTCTGTTGACACAGTTGGGAAGTTGTTGGATAAAGGCGTCAACGATGAGTTTAAGGTGAGAGCCAGTGCTGGCCTCCTCGTCTTCTTGTTCTTCCCCACACACAGACACAACATTAACAGTTCAACCCCTCCATACTCAACAGCATTTAAGCATTTGCACAGCATCTATGGTTGTGACTACAGAAAGGTCTTTACAGCACCAAATTTCTAAGGATCAAGATATTGCAGGGTCCCATGATTTCAAAGATGCAGAGAACACAGACCCAACTGTGGAACTGAGAAACACAAATGAACTTCAGATATAAAGGCGAAAATGCTGCAAAATGAGTTTTAAAATCGGCTGATCAGTTTCTCATAATCGATTCTTATGCAATTCCTTACATTTTGATGCACAAATAACATTTAAATCTACATCTAGTTAGCTTGCACTTCAATATTATATTCGGGCCAGAATTCCGGTTAAGTTTGTTTCAGTTCCAGGTTCCATCCTGGACACTGGACATGTCTCTCTGCATCAGCAAACCTAATCAGCCATACCTATATGAAACTGCAATATGGTACAGAGATATTCTACAACCAGTCCTTTCTAGCTCCCGGTTTCTTGTTCTTTTTCGTGAGCTATCTATATATATAAATATATAACCTCTATAGAGCAAAACACAATGTAGACAGAACAGGACCACAGGGCATAATTTAACATGTAAATGTGTGCATGTTTCTATGAACCTTGCTCATCGAGTATTTTCTTAGCCAGTTCTTCATTCTCTGCTTCATCTGCAGCTTCCAGTTCCAGAGGGTCATCATTGATATCCATCGCCTCAAGCTCCAGTTCCAGCTCTTCTGTGTTGCTGGTCTCCTTTACCTCACGGCCCTCTTTAACCTCTACAAAGAGAATCCAGCTCAAACGTGATTCACATCCTGACACAGACAAACTGAACCCAAATGCATCAATTGTTATTACAGTGTCATGCCTCTCAGAACACTCAGTTCATACTGTACCTTTGGTCTCATCCTTGTCTTTGCTCTGGCTTGCCTTCTCATTGTCCTTGAACAGAATTGCAGGGACGAAAGCCTTTAGGTCCACCAAGTTTTCATAAAAATTCCGTGCATCCTCATCTTCCCAGATCCCGCCATCAAGTTCACAGTCTCCAGGCTTTCCCGGGGTGAAAATATCAATGCCAGTACCATGCTCTGCCAGGCACATAACATAGAACAGCAGTTATCATAGAACTCCACTTACCAAACTATTATTTCAGCCCCTCGCTCTGTGATTAAACATTTGAGCATTCACCATGGCAATAAATGTTATCAGTATTTATTTGTTTGGGATTATTTCCATATCAGCAAAAGCTTGACTATTTTATGGCATCCACATATACTGAAGAACTGTACTATTTACTATTTAATTATTTGTTCAGATCATTTATTTTAGAGCTTCTGAAAAGTTGGAATCTTTCCAAACAAATTCTTCATGCTCTCTAATCTATAAGAAGCACTTCTGAAGGCTAAAAGTTTTGAACAATGTAATAAAACTTGTTTTATTGTAAGGGAAGCAGCACAAAAATTACAGTTTGGGGACTGTTCACCAGCCAGGTGTCGGTGGGTGAAGGCAGTATGACCAATTAGGCATCTAATGTCATCAGTACCAAGCTTTACTGAGAACTGACATGTTTAGTGAAGTGGATTAACCGCTGTAAATCTTGAAAGTGGAAATTTTACACCACTTGCTAAAACATAAACATTTGCTACTTACTAAGGTGCCTGCTATATAATCTTCACATATAAGGTTCCGTAAGACTGGATCATGATTTACTATATGGTCATGATCCATGATATAATCATGATCCTTTTCCATGTTGGTTTAAAGACCAATTTGAAAAACTCGGTCTAAATTACATACAGTGGTACCCCAGTTCATTAATTTTAAATAACAAGTCCTCTTTAATAAGGTCATCATCAGTGCTGGGCTGGGGCATCACTATGAAGTACTATAGATAGGTTTTTCAGACAAATGTCTGGAGCGCATTGCTAATGCAAACCCTGTCGGAATGAAATATTTTAATTAATATATCTGCATGACTGTATTTATTTTTACCTTCCTGGATAGTCTTGTCCTGAGGCAGCTCAGGCATGTTTTCATCAAGTAGATCAGCCAGAGTCTGAGTATTAGCCATCAGTTTCTGGTAGCATGTTGCAAACTCCTCATACTGCTTATGCCTATCTTCACTCAACTCTCCCTTTGAGTGGAGAATTCGCCTAAGAGAAAATGCGGAACGACGTTTAACAAGAGTCAGCGATAAATCAACAGAGCTTATTTGAAATGGATGCAGCCAACCTATTTTGCCTTTCGATGTTCTGCAGCTCTCTATGATCTTTCTTAAGGTGCTTGGTGAGAGAGGTAAAATACTCTCGCAGCAGGTTTTGGAAGGGCTGCTGTTTCTCAGCACTGATGATTTCACTGGGAGGGAAGACCAGATTAAACTTTTCAGCTGCACTTTTCACGCGACGAGGGATCAGGCCAGCAATGTCATCTCCGCAATGCTTGCAAAAACTGATCACCACAGAAACATGTGTATGGGTATCCCGGTCTGCACTAATAATGTTTTTCAGCTGCTCGTAGATGAGTGAAAGTCCCTCTTTATCAGTAAAGAGGCCCACAATGGTAAGTTCGGCAATGAAGCGCAGGTCAGTGCGCAGCTTGCTCACGTTAGGAGCTTTCTCCTCCTTCCGTGCTTCAAAGTGCCTCTTCCAGGCCGCCAGCAGGAGCGGGGCGAACTCTGCATAGCGTTGGTGAAAGAGGGAGCATAGGTGTACAGCACAACCCACATCTGAGATCTTTAGCTTGGCCTCCACCAGTGAGCTCACTGCTTCACCGTTATACTTGCTGAGGTTGAGTGAGTCAAAGTCGTGAGAGAGCGAGGTACGTTGCTGCTCAGTGAGCGTACGGAGTTTCTTAACAAAGGCCGTGTTCTTTTTGAGGCTGGAATCCAGTCGACTAAAGAAGGATTCCTCAGGACGGTTCTCTGGTGCACGTTGGTTTTTTGCACGCAACTCCTTTCTGATTTGGTGTCGCTCCCATAACTCCTGGTGCAACTGGTGAGCTTCTTCCTTCTCCCTAAAGTAACAGATTAAAAAATGTCAGCAGTCTGGTATTTTATATCCACCATAAATCAAGCTCTAGAACAGCGCTTGGATTTAATAAAAAAAAAAAATCTTGATCTCATCTGACCATAAAACCTTTTGACAAATGAAAGAGTATGTGGTGCTATTTTAGAGGATAATTCTTTTAACCCAGCTATGTTTAAAGCTTGTGAGAGTGTTGTCACTCTCCTAACCTGACCAATCTCAACTATAAAGACTTTTAGGTAAAAGTTGCCAGTGGCCTTGTGGTACATATCTTCTTGCTCGTCCACTTCTTAATAATGCTCTAAATGCCACTTTCAGGGACAAAGCATTGTTTTGTGCCCTCCTGTTAACCAACTAACATGATTTATTATAGAAGGTAATTTTTGTTTTGCCCAAGTGAATTGTTGATGGAAACTCTAATTAGGGTGATCACTTATCCAATGCAGATACAATGCTCACAAAATTGAATATCCCATAATGAAATACCCCCAAATTTTTGGTTAGCAGTGTACTAGCTAGATTTTTGTTAGGAATTGCTTTTTGTTATTTTCACTCTGGTGATGAGGATTACAATGTGTAAATGCTCAAGATATGATGAGCACTGAACTTATAACCAACAATTATTCCCTCTTCCCCTTGAAAAGTTAGCCTCATCTATTAAAAGTCAAATTAAAAAAAAAATCGATACATGAAACACCAATACCAACAGTCAGTTTCAACCATATAATCTGATTGGCTGAGAACCGTTCTAACTGTGATGGTATTTGTGATTAATAGCTTTAGATTTTATATTTACAGCATTTAGCAGACGTTCTTATTTAGAGCGACTTACAACTTATACAGTCTTACAATTCAAGCAATGTTGGATTAAGGGCCTTGCTTAAGGACCCAACTGTGGCAGCTTGGCAGAGGTGGGATTTGAACCCAGG
>JAUZSU010133025.1:0-16445 GCA_034780255.1 Parotocinclus maculicauda
TCTATATATCACATTTTAACCCTCTGTCCCCTCTCTCACTCTCTATATATCACATTTTAACCCTCTGTCCCCTCTCTCACTCTCTCTGTCACATTCTTACCCTCTGTCCACCCTCTCTCTATATATATATCACATTTTAACCCTCTGTCCCCTCTCTTACTCTCTCTATATCACATTTTAACCCTCTGTCCTCTGTCTCACTCTCTATATCACATTCTTACCCTCTGTCCCCCCTCTCTCTCTATATATATATATCACATTTTAACCCTCTGTCCCCCATCTCTCTATATATATCACATTCTAACCCTCTGTCCCCTCTCTCACTCTCTCTATATCACATTCTTACCCTCTGTCCTCTGTCTCACTCTTTATATCACATTTTAACCCTCTGTCCTCTCTCTATATATATCACATTCTAACCCTCTGTCCTCTCTCTCACTCTCTATATATCACATTTTAACCCTCTGTCCCCTCTCTCACTCTCTATATATCACATTTTAACCCTCTGTCCCCTCTCTTACTCTCTCTGTCACATTCTTGCCCTCTGTCCACCCTCTCTCTCTATATATATATATCACATTTTAACCCTCTGTCCCCCCTCTCTCTATATATATATCACATTCTAACCCTCTGTCCTCTGTCTCACTCTCTCTATATCATATTCTAACCCACTGTCCTCTCTCTCTCACTCTCTCTATATCACATTTTAACCCTCTGTCCTCTCTCACTATCACATTTTAACTCTGTTTTCTGTCTCACTCTCTCACCATCACATTTTAACTCCCTGTTTTCTGGCTCTCTCAGTCTAGCTCTAATAGCCATTTTTTCTCACTCTCCTTGTTTATTCATATCCTCTCCCTCTCTTTTTTACACTGGCTCTCTTCATTGTTGTCTCTGTCTTATTCTGTCTCCATCTTTCTTTATCGTCGTCCCCTTTGTCTCTCTTAGGCCACCTTCACATTACCAGGCTGAAGTGGCTATTGGTCACAGGGTCTGGCCTTGTTTTGGGTATCACCCAAACTCAAGCGCCCAGTGACAGAACTGTGTAAAAGTCTTAGGCCACTATTAGATAAGAGCTACAATAGTTTTAGCAACGGTGTAATGTGACCATAGCATTATTTCTCACTCTCTATTATTAGAACATAACCAGACAATACAGGAAATGTGTATGCAGTTTTCAAAAGACTGAATATAACTCTCAAGTTGACCTTTTATACAGTCCAAAGAAGTTTTTGGAAGCTCAGACCTTTATTGAAGGTCTTTTTGAAAGGGTAGCAGGAGAAAAAAATCATTGAAGATCACTGGAAAATAGGATTATGAAGTGAAGAATTTTATGGGTCCAATCGTGACCAGTATGTTATGTTATGTTATGTTATGTTATGTTATGATCATTGTAGCGTTTCTAAAACAACCAATCCAAAGGTGGCCTCAGACTTTTGCAAAATGTCTGACTCTTGCAAGAAAAGGAGAGATTTATTTATAATTATCTGTGCACTGTAGAAATAATATCTAGTCATCAGATTTCCACTGTTAAATGGTTTAATAGTTGTTAGAATAAATCTTCTATTTTTTTATTTTATGTGAGCCGTATGAACTCGAGATCATTCTGACGCACCTCCATCTGATTCTCCTCTCAGGTGCTTCTCTTATTCTGTCACAAGTGCCTTTTGTCAGGGAATCCTAGACGTACTTGTCTAAAAAAAAAGAAAAAAGAAAAGAAAAGAAAACATCGTAGTGACCCGCACCGAATGATAGAGAGTCAATTCACACACTGGCTCTGCCGAGAGATCCGACGTGTGAGTCACTTCAATCCAGCAGAGAATAGACAGCATTTTTACCTTGGCAGAGACAGACAATAATCTCTCTCACACACACTTACACACAGAGTGTCTCAGCTGTGTGTTTTATCAGTGTGAGACAGAGTACGTCTGCTTCGGACTCCATCTGTGATCACACCCAGAGGTTTTACACTGCTGTGACGTGCACCATTGTGTGTGTAATGAGTTGCCGTGCTGGTGCTCGCTCGGCCCTCACACTCTCTGAGCTCAGTACAGTCTGTGTGTACAGGCTTTAAGGACGGTTTGGTGACTTAATCAGGTTAATCAGGCTCAGATCTGTTTCAATCCAGCACAAATACATCACGGTTTTTAAGCTGCCTAACAACCCCTAATGAGATGAAGATTATTTATGAAGGGACTGTAATAGTCTAGTGGTTAAGAAGAGGTTCAAAGGTTCAGATCCCAACAAGTGCTTGAATTGATTCTATTAGCTGTACAAGTCGCTATGGGTAAGTGCTGTAAATGTTGGAGTTTTAAGATTAATTGCAACCAAACTTGTTTTTCTATTCATGTAAATCCACGTAAGAGCAGAAATAAATGCGTTAGGAATCAAACCGAATTGAAATTTGACTTTTAAAAGGGTTAAGACTGGGTTTTGATTTCAAATCCTAACTGTTATTGTTTCAAATACATGGTCGTGATTAGAGCAATAATACGTCTGGATTAAAGAGGCACCCATCTCCCTGGTGTGTGTCGTGTGTACATCATCATGTGGTTTTGATTTGATTCGCTCACCTGGAGCATTAGCAAAAGATGGACGCTCAAAAGCGAAAGAGAAAAAGAAAAGGCTAAATGTAATATGTGTGGAAGGTTGATCTGTTGTTCAGCATGATAAAACTAAAGAACCAGCATGATAGTGAACTTCAGCACTGTACCGGGTTCGACTGACTGCTCTTACCTAGTTCAAATGCTGCATTAGAGAGAGGGAGAGTCTAGAACACTAAACGGGAACAAAACTTAACGTGATTTAACGTATTAAAACAACGACCTTGGAAAACCAAACTTCTCTCAATAACTACTGATCATAAATAATCTGTACTGATGAAATGATGAACCTGAGATCCAAAAGAAAAGGAATAACTTAAATAAAGATTTTTACTTATAATACCTGTAGCTTTAAATGGGAATAAAAAGCTTCACGTTAAAATGTTTCCTTTTCTTTTGGATCTTGGGTTCATTGTTTTAGCAGTACAGATTATTTATGATCAGTAGTTACTGAGAGAAGTTTGGTTTTCCTAGATTGTCGTTTTAGCTTTAAATCAAACTTTATTAAAGAGCACTTCGGAGGATGCATTCTCACCTGGGGCAGTAACGTCCCCTCTCCTCCTACGGTTGACTGTGGGCTATGGCACCAAAATTTACCCCAGAGGAGACGAGATATTGCAGTAACTCTGTTTACTGGACCAAATAAGGCTGATACTGATATTCTCTATTTTATTGTTATATTATTTCATAGATTCTATCTAATTTGTTATGGTCTAAATATTATTATATTGTAGGTTAATCGAAGATAATTAGATTTATCATCTAAGCCACCAGGTCGGTCCCACTTTTTGAGTCTCGGTCCTCCCAGGGTTCTATATAACGTTTTGGAAGATTTTCCTTGCCACTGTTGCTTTTGGTTTGCTCGGTTAGTGCGGTGGGCCGAGATATTTATGGATATTATATTAAGCTGCTTTGAGACAATTGGGGGGGAAAAGCGCTGTAGAGATAAATGCATCTTATCTTGTTTAGGGTTGCTCTCTGTTTTTCAGTGTACTTTTTCTTGTGCTAGGGGTGGTTTTCTGTTGAGTCTTTATTATTATTATTATTATTATTTTTTTTGGGGGGGGGGGCAGGGCTATATGCCTGTATTAATAATTATAATGTTTTTGGGGGGGGGTTTTTTAGGGTTAGGGTTTTTTTTATTAACCTTTTATTATTAAAAATTGTTTCTTTTTAACCCTTTTAGTCTTGTATTATATCTATTTAAAAAGGATAATATTTTTTGGAGTTAAAAACATTTTCAATTACAATTTTCAATGCGATTCGGAAATATCCAAGTCATTTAAATCAGGTTTTTGTGGGTTGTTTTTCCTTGGGTTTTTTTTCTTCTGTTTTTCAGTGAGGTTGTGTTTTTTCTTTTCCCTTTTTTAATTTTGCTTACCCTTTTGCTTAACCTGTTCCTCTGTTTCTTTGTGTGTGGTTGTTCTGCTTAGCCTTTTGGGAGTCAATATTTTACTAACTGTTTAACCATCGCTGCTGTGACGTTGTTCCTGTGAACATAAGTTGTTAGTTTTTTTAAACCTCACTTTTACTGGCTGTGTTGCAGAAAGCGGACGATCGTGAGAAAAGACAAGAGGCTCATCGCTTCCACTTCGACGCCATGTGAGGAACCCAGGAGCATCATGGGAAAAGCAAAGCTTTCATAAGGGCGTATTTATTAATTTAATTGAAACTGTTTCCACACTGGAGTTTATTTTACCATGAATGTCTTTTATTTATGATCCTCTCTGGGAGCGACGGGAATTTCTCTGATGGACGTTTACTTGAACATAGTTTTAAGTGTTTAACATAAGACGTGAACCTTTTTGTGGCATGAAGTATTACGGTTAATTTTTTGTTTGGACAAAGGAAAATTGGGAAAGGGAAATCTTCACCAGAACAAATCGTACACGACGAGTTGAAAACTGAAAACGAAAGGATTGTTTTGATTGTTCGCAGCACAGAAGAGTGAAGCAAACAAACAGTGTTTAATCACCTTCTTAAGTGTTCTCTTGTGACGTTAACCTTCTCGCCATTGCCTGCATCTCGCTCCTGACAAAAGCTGATTTTTGATATTTGGGTCAATAAGAGATAAGAGATAAGAGAAGCTCCTTCACTTGTATGATTAGTTCCTCATAAACGAGCGAGATGGTGACAAGAAAGAGACCAAATGTAGAAAACACCTGACCTGATATGGGTTATGGATTAGATATAGAAAAAAAGTGATTTAGGAGTTAAATGGTGACAGAGGTACCTTTATTTCGTTGTTGTTTTTTTTTATTTTATTTGATGAAGTACTTCTTTAAGAATGTACTTTCAGTGGAATGAACCTCACCGAAGTGAATTTCATGGTGAAAACATAAAGAGATCCATCCATCATCCCCTACGTTTCAAACACAAGTCCCTTAAGCTCTGGCTCATACACATCTAATAGTGTGTGTGTGTGTGTGTGTGTGTGTGTGTGTGTGTGTGTGTATATATATAAAGTCCTATTCGTGATATAGGGATCTTTTCTCTGAGCACGACCCTGTGTGAGATTTAGGAGACCTTCTCCAGAATGTTCTATAATTAATGGATCAGAAAGGTGAAACTTCCCGTCTCTAAAGCATACTGCCTTGCTTTTCGTTTGACTGCCTTTCACTTTGTTCATTAATTAGTCTGTGTGTGTTTTCCCTGAGGAGTACCAGTGCTTTGTTCACACACTGTGCTTTGTCCCTAACTGTTTTATCTTTGTATTTGTACATGGGTGCGGATTGTTATTAAACGGTTAATTTCATTAACACTTATTTTTCATCATGCATTAGCTTTAAGTTTTAAAGGAAAACTGACACTGTAGTGAGAATTAAACAACCTGAGATATATAACCCAACGTGAACAGTAGGTTTTCATACTGGATGTGTCACTTTAACAAGGGACAAGTCCCATAGGGGTCCAAGAATCCTATCCCGTCTGGTCCAAATTGAAGTCATGGTTACAGGAGGAATGTGTAACAACAGACAGTGCAGCGCCCCCTGCTGATTACGCCTGTGCTATCTGGCTTTCGGTGTACTCTTTGTAGTCCTCCTAGGGGGTGGGTCTGAATGTATTTTTTTTTTTTTCTACATGTTTCTTGGGAGTGGGCTTTAGCCTTTTTTTAAATTGTTTTTATAATCTTAATCTTTAAATTTTTATGTGTTTAATCTGTTACCTTTTTTTTAAAAAAACTCTTTTAGTCCTGAATTCATTTTAGTGAAGCAAATTCAGGATTGAGAATTTCATATTTTGTCTAAATCTTGAAGCACAAATTTTAAAACTTTGAAAAAAAATGATTTATTAATATTGTTTAAATTTGGTGGGTTTTGGAGAGAGAAGTAACACTACAAAGGCCTCTCAGACGAGGCAGATCCTCTCACCCTAAAACACAACACAGCCTAAATAAGAAAGCGATTACAATTTTCTTAAGGTAATATTTAAGAAATTTTTGAAAATGTTATTTTTTTAGATTAATTACCTTTATGAATTTCTTAAGTTTGTCTCAAGAACCTTCACAGTTTTTCTTAAGACAGCTGTCATAAATCCAGCCCCAGATGGGATGATTGTTTTGGCAGATCTGTGTATTACACATTTAACATTTTATTTACAAACATTTAAAAAAAGAATGCAAAAAATATTTCTTGACTAAATGTCTGTTGTTAGGCAGAGACAAACTCTGTTGTTGTGAAGTGAACAAACTGAACTTAGGAAACATAAGTTTGGACTCGGTGTACAAACAAACTCCTAAAGCACAGAGAGTACTGTGCAAAAGTCTTAGACCACCCTTCGATTTGTTGTTTCAGCAATGGCTATATGTAACATATTGTTGACAATTGAACCCAAACATTTTACATTTGTATTGGTCGTTCCATAATCCTTTCTTCCATTGATCTTCATTCAAATATTTCTGGAGATTTTCCTCTTGTGAAAAAGGTGATTTCTTGGTTCCTACCCTTTCACACAGACCATTTCTTTTGAAAGGAATCCTGACAAAGCTGCCAGATGCTGCTATTGCTGTTTAAGGGGAGAACATGCTAAATACTTTCTACTGTAACCTACAGAAGCTGATTTAATGTTAAATACAAATGTCCTGGTTGCATTCTAATAGAGAGAAAAATAATTCTATAGGGTTGTTATATCACTGCTAAACCAGTGGTATATCTGTTCTTATGGTGGCCTAATACTTTTGCACAGTACTGCAGCTTTGTCCTACTGCACCAGACAAGAGGTTTAAATAGCAGAGGATGTTATTAAGCATATGCATGACTCCTGCGCCACAGATTACAGTCACCTGGGTCGGATACAGAGGTGACTTTAGCAGACTTGTTCATCTGTAGATATTTTTAATTCTAATTTAACGTTGCATTTTTATTGTACATGCACGTGGACTAAACTTTAAATCTGGTGCTCCTTTAAGGGTTCAGTGATGCATGTCAGTACATACACTGTGGCCAAAAGTATCAGGAGTTTAGTGAACTCGGGTGTTTCATACAGTCCCAGTGCCACAAGTGTATGAAATCACACTCCTAGCTGTGCATTGTGGCAACTGTGAAGTTTGGTGGAGGAGGGACAGTGCTATGGGATTGTTTTTCTGTGGTCCTTAGTTCTGCAAGGCAAATCTTAATCCTTCAACATACGAAGATAGTTTGGACAGTCCTACTCTTGCGGATTTGTGAGAAAGGTTTGGTGAAGTTCCAGTTCCAAAACAGAGTGCAAAAAACTGATCGTACCAAAATCAGTGTCTGACCCCATGCAATGTCCAAAATCCAAGACTGTCGAAATCCCTCCTAGAAGAGTGGAAGCTGTACAATTTCATATTAACACCTATGGATTTGAAATGGAATGTCAGAAAAGCTCTTATACATCTAACATGGAGGTGTCTCAGTACTTTTGTCCATATAAATCATGTACCATGGTTCTCATATCCATGAAGAAGATCTTCAGACTGTAAGTAAACCTGGTTTCGAAAGATTTCACTGGCAGCAACATAAGCTCGTTTTGTAGCTCATTTTGAACACGTCGATGCAGATCGATACATTTGGAGTAACTGGAAAGTGCTGAATATTAAATGACTGACTAAACTATCAGCATAAAACATCCTGTCTGCTGTGTAATTCATAAATCAACGTGTTATCGTCATGACTGGAAAATGAACATTACCTTACCTATCTGGCTTTTTCTCAACACCATGAACTCCTTCCAAGGGAATTTAGCTTTAATACCACGTTATACAGGTTCACTCACTTTTTGTTTCTAAAATATAACTGCACCAGGACTCACTTCCAGCTCCTAGAGGCACTCAATAACAAGCTCTCAGTAATTAAGAGCACTTTTGTGCTCCTGCCGTACTGACTTTTAATTAAATCACAACAAAAATAACAAGTTGTTCTGAGAGTTCCTTATCAGTAATTAAATCAGGTAAACATTTAAAAAAAAGTGGTCTTTGTCCTTAATAAAACTGACTGAGTACTGTGAAGCAGAATTAGAAGGAAAAGGGTTTTAGGTTTGATCCAAACTGAAGTTTTTACTAGATCTCTATCCTTGTTATTGAGTATAACTTACTATAACCCCATTTTGCCTTCAAAACCGAGTGGCATAGATTCACTAATGTGATTCAACAAGTATTTGAGTCTCCAGTGTCACCACATCCCAAAGATCGGTAATATCTGGAGACTATGGAACCAGTTTGAGATGATTTGAGTTTTGTTTGATGGAGAGTTATCCTGCTGAAGTAGAGATCAGAAGATGGTACATTGTGCTCATAAAGGGGTGCACATGCTCAGAAACAATACTCGGCTATGCTGTGGGGTTTAAACGATGCTGAGTCTGTATTAAGATGCCCAAAATGTGCCAAGAAAATAAAACACCATAACACCAGCAGCCTGAACCTTTAATCCAAGACAGGATGGATCCAGGCTTTCATTTTTATTTGTTTATGCCAAATTGTGACCCGACCATCCAGCAGAAATCGAGACTCATCAGACCAGGACGTTTTTCCAAACTGCTTTCTAGTTTTGGTAAGCTTGTATTATGGCCTCGTAGCCCATTTGCTTCAAGGTTGGACATGTTTTTTCAGAGATGATCTTCTACCTACCTCGACTGTAGCGAGTGATTGAGTTCCTGTTACCTTTCTATCGCTTGATCCAGACCACCCAGAAAACTTCCCTTGTCTCATTAAAAGCTTGGCAGACGACACCCACTGAACGACTCTATTAAGAATATTTGCAGCTTTCAAGTACATTACTTTAATTTATAGATATTTAGAGTGAAATGCTCTGTAATTTACACAGGAATGTGTAGCACTGTATTGCATTGTGTATTTTATTTAAATTAATACATTGTTTTGGAGTGACCTTCACAGTCCTCAAACTTAAAGAAATGTAAAAGGTGTGTGTAAATCGCAAGCTTCTCACATCTACAGTGAAGCATTCAAGGATTCAGTGCAAATGTGTAAACACTTATAAACGTTCTTAGACTTCCATTATTTAGTATATAGGTTTAAAAAAAACTGTTTTTGTTTCTTTTCTTAGTTTATAGCATAGAATGTATTAATCTATCTCTCTATCTCTCTCGCTGTCTCTCTCACTCTTTCTATCTGTCACTCTTTCTCTCTCTCTCTCTCTCTCTCTCACTCTGTCTCTCTCTCTCACTCTCTCTGTCTCTCTCACTCGTTCTCTCTCTCACTCTCTGTCTCTCTCTCTCACTCTGTCTCTCACTCTCACTCTGTCTCTCTCACTCTCTCTCTCTCTCACTCGTTCTCTCTGTCTCTCTCACTCTCTGTCTCTCTCTCTCACTCTGTCTCTCACTCTGTCTCTCTCACTCACTCTCTCTGTCTCTCTCTCACTTGTTCTCTCTGTCTCTCTCACTCTCTGTCTCTCTCTCACTCTTTGTCTCTCACTCTTTCTCTGTCTATCACTCTCTCTGTCTCTCTCACTCGTTCTCTCTGTCTCTCTCTCTCTCTCTCGCTCTGTCTCTCACTCTGTCTCTCTCACTCACTCTCTCTGTCTCTCTCTCACTCTTTCTATCTGTCACTCTTTCTCTCTCTCTGTCTCTCTCTCTCTCACTTTGTCTCTCTCTCTCTCACTTTGTCTCTCTCTCTGTCTCTATCACTCTCTTTGTCTCTCTCTCTCACTTTGTCTCTCTCTCACTCTCTCACTCTTTCTCTCTCTCTCTCTCTCTTTCTCTCTCTCACACACACACACACAGTCAAGAACGACAGTATTTTCTTAAAACGTTCTGATATCTGTGGTTAGAAAACAATGTATGGGTACATGAGGACACTGATAAATTAGTGTCCGCACTGTATCTAAAAATCCTAAATCTGAGGAACATGATCCCGCCCCATGTATAAAATGCACATCATTTGCATATAACCTACTTTAAATGTGTCCTCCCAAATGATTTAATCTTACAGGCTAAAACTTTAAACTGCATTGATAAAACGTGTATTCCAATTTACGAGCTTATTACAGATTCATTTAAGTGTCACTAATTGCTTGAATAATAAAAATAATTAAAAACTATTTTTAAAACAATGCCTCTATGCAGTAAAATATTCCAGCAATCTGTTTTGCAGCCGCCTTTCCCCAGAGAGGGCTTCGTCATGAATATTCATGGAGGATATATTTAGTTAAATGAAACATCCTTTGCATTTACACACTGTTTCGAGGAATGTACTGTACTAATTTATTTTTGTTCCCCAAGGTCTGAATAATGGAAATGTTCTCCCACTGTACATTTTGTATTCATCCGAGTTCTCTGGTAGCATAACTTAAGTTAAAGACTATCCAAATGACAACGCTGCAATTGAGTGATTTTTACAACCGCAGGGTGTTTTACAAGCGCTTGATAAACAATTGTTTATGACAACTAATCTATTTAATTGGTGAAAAAGTGAATAAAAGAAACAAATCCTTACCCATCACAATTTAACGGCATCCAGCGTTTGCGGTTATTGAGGCTCTGTTCCAAACCGCGCAGCGAATGCTGAATAGTGTCCCTACGTAGATGCGTAACGATCGGTAGTGCACTAATTAGTTTATTCTATTGGGTGTAATTTGGGACACTCCCCCCCGATTTCGCACCTAGCAATACAACGATTGTTTTTTTTTTTCACGTTTTATTATTTTTAATGGCTGCAGTAAAGCAAAGGTTACAGCTGGACGATTCTTTTTCGGATAAAGTATAAATATGTACAAAAGGCACTTAAATGAACTAATGAAGTACTTCTAAAATGTTAAAATGCATAAATGATGACACTGAAGGTCTTCGATTGATCGACTAGCCACTGGTTGGCTCTTTATGAAGCATGTTTAAGAGTCAGAGAGTCTCCAAAAATAGTTTAAAGACTTTGTGACGGATTTAACTAGTGCAGCTGCTCCTCCTTACAGTGTGTGTGTGTGTGTGTGTGTGGGTGTGGGTGTGTGTGTGTGTGTGTGGAATGCCAAAGAGTCCATACATGTGCTAAACATTGATGTTTCTGTGCTAATGCTATGGCGTTTATTTATTTATTGGCAAATACATTTACACTTACAGCATTTATCAGATGCCTTTATCCAGAGCAACTTACAATTAATACAGTCTTACAATTTAAGCAATTGTGGGTTAAGGGCCTTGCTCAGGGACCCAACTGTGGCAGAGTTGAACCCAGGACCTTCTGGTCCATAGTCCAGTACCTTAACCACTAGGCTACCACAGTCCAAAGGCTGTTTCTAGATAACACAGCTGGCTAATGTACCCTAACTATTAAGATCTCTCTTAGCTTCTTGGACCTTACATGGAAATGTAGCTAATCATTTGCTTCTCAACTTTTCCAGTTTCCATTTTACAATTTGTTCAAGCCAAACGTTTGTGCTAAATCATTTTGATTTAGAGAATTAATAGTGGTTTAGGCTCTCCACTGGTGCCTTTGTGCCAACTATATAAGAAAGGGTTAGTATGAGGGGGAAACCCCATCAGTACCTATCCTAATGTAGAAATTAATCTTCTGTATGACTGTTACTTGTCAAAAAGCAGAGTGATTGCATTTGTGGTTTTATCATTCATAAAGTCGTGGGGTTTTTTTAACTGGCCATTATGTAATGTAATTTGGCAGCAAAAAGTGAACAGGGATAGGAATCCCAGCATATTGCTGCTCATGAATTTACTCCTCATATCTAAAGCTCATCCATCACACCCTCTGAGAAGTCAGAAATACTGAAGTCAGAAATACATTCGATAACCAGCTGAGTTTCTCTGTCTGTAGTACCAAATTACCTCAATCCTGCAGGATCTCCTTTACAACATGGGGAGAATTCCATACGTCCTTTCCAGGGCGTCCAGTCTTTCGATGTGCACAATCACATCTCTGCAACTGATTCAAAATGCAGCAGCAGGTCTGGTTTTCTTACGTCAAGCCTCTGCTCCCTGTAGCTGCTGCATCAGACTCAAAACCCTGATGCTCAGCACCTTCTCACCTAAAGGATCTAATCAAACCGTGATCTGACCACCACTCAGGATTAAAGGAAGAAGAAGAAACAGAAAGGCTCTTCAAATTTCTGCACCCATGTGGTGGAATGAACTTCCTGATCTCTTGTTGCCTTGAAACTGCAACCAAAGACTCATCTCTTCAAACAGCAATTAAGTGAAGCATGAAACCTAAAATGCAAATTAAAGATAAAAATTATACCAGTTTATACTGGTTTATACTGGTGGTGGATTTCCGTACATCAAATCCTAGCAGGATTTAGTTAGGTTGTGTTCTTGGGTTATCGTTCATTTGTATTATCATGACGTAACGTCTGCTAAGATGAATAAAAAAGCATTTTGTAAGTCGCTCCAGATAAGGCTGCTCAATGCTGTGTCAGTAAATCAAAAACCACAGTCCTAATCTCAGAAGTAAACACGGTTGCGGTCACTAACCTGCAGTTGTCTGCATTAATGGGTCACGAATGGCAGCTCCGAATCCTCGTGTAATAATGAGGACAAAGAAGAAGCAAAGAAGAACAGGATTTCCATGGCTTTCTGGATTTGATTTAGACCAGAGCTGAGCAGAGCAGGGTTGGTTCATATTTTGTTGCGTTATTTGTCAGTGAGTTTTATTATGAGCCCGTGCCAACTACGCCTTGCTACACCACTCAACTAAGGAGATGATGGCAGCACGTGTGAACATGAATCTTCACAATGAAAAATATTCTGATTTATTAATACCTTAATACCTATTAATATATGAATAGCTTAATACCTTTGACAGAAGTTAGCCATACCACACAGAACGATGACTTTTATTTGCAATAGTATTGCAAAAATAAGTGCAACAACATGGCTTATGGTGGTTTATACTGGTTCATCCATTTTTACACCATTTGAATCCAATTTAGGGTCGCAGGGAGCTGGAAACCTAACATTTATGTCATTGACATCACATGTCAGACGTCCTTACCCAAAGTGACTTACAACTCATACAGTCTTACAATCCAATCAATTGTGGGTTAAGATCCTTGTTTGGACCCAACTGTGGCAGCTTGGCAGAGGTGGGATTTGAACCCCGGCACATCAGGTCCAGAGTCTAGTACCGCAGACACAAGGTTTACGGAACCAGCCTCAAACAGAGCGGGAACTCATCTCAGGGCACAATCGTTAACCCTCACTAGGACAATTCAGTTTTAGGAACCCATATGTGGAGAGAACATTTTCACTCCACATACTGCTCACAAAAATTAGGGGATTAACTCAGAATAAAATCCCTAATTTTTGTGAGAAGTGTAGATGGAGTCCAGGCACAGACCCCAAAAAGTCTCCATACTGCCTCTTGTAAAAACTATATTTTAAAAGAATAATGCAATATCTGTGAAATACCGACATTAAAATACAACATAAACGTCCACCAAGCACCAAGCGTGATCTTTAAATCTTATATGTACTCGCTGGCCTTCCATAAGGCGCTGATATTCGCATCCATTTACACAGGCGGAGCTGTGTGTGTGTGTGTGTGTGTGTGTGTGTGTGTGTGTGTGTGTGTGTGTGTTAGTTATAAGGGGCTGCACGCTGCTCTTTCCAGCCTTCATTTCCTCCTGCAGCTCCGGAGCGCAGGACCGAGTATCTCCCGCTATAAAGCGGATCTCTGCGATGGATGCTTAACCTCTCTGGCTTTCACTGAGCTCCATTTCCATCAGGAATATCCGTGCTGTTAAAAATGGGATTAACCAGCGCCAAGAAAAGTTGGGATTTTTGAGTGAGCCGTTCTTTGAGCTGGATTGCGAGGGATGGAGAGATAAAAAAATTAAGGTTTCTACACAAACGGGGACAAACACACAGGGAGAGGAAATGCACGGAGGTGAGTTCGTGCACGCGCTTATGCATTGCAGCCATGCTCACCAAAAACAAGCTGTGCATTTCTATTGTATTGGATTGTATTAGAATTCAGCAAATCTGGCCACGAGTAGGCAATTTGCCTTTTCTAACAAGTTGCAGGTGATAAATCAGGACTGACAACGCCACCTACAGGTGTAGTGTTTGAAATGAAAACTAATTGCATTGTTCATACGTGTATTGTTTGGTTTTTACATGTTGTTTGCACCGCACTGGGAGTTTCTTACTTAATGAATCAGGCAGATTTAACCTTTGTGTCCATGGCCAGGCAGGCTACTGCGCACCACTGATGCGTCCTGGATCAAATCAAATCAAATCATGGAGAACAAGAAAGGTGTCAGCTCGAATTGTTCTGATGGACTACACATTGAATTCCTGGGTGTGCATCATAATTTGTATTAACTTCATCATTTAAATTCAGCTTTACATTTTGAAAATGTATCTTTTTTTAAATTGCTTTGCCAACAATCTGGTTATGAGCTGAAGTGCAGCAGCCTAATAACATGAAACCCATGTAAGCAGCAGTTTATTGGGAATGGCCCGTGAGCTTCGCGGCTCCTAAGGACCGCTCATGGTAGAATCATTTCTGCTTGAACTTCATTTTCAAGTCTTAAAGTCAAAACAGGTTTTATGCTTGGAACCCGTTATGAAGCGTTTTCCCTAAAAACCCTGGATCCTACATGACCTTTCGTGGTTCTACAGTGGCTGAAGCACGATACGAAGAGGTTCTACGTGAAACCTTTCCTAAAACAACTCCTCCAACTGAAGGAAGAACCACGTAGTGAGATAAATGTAGCACCATTAAATCTAGTGGATCCATCTCTCCGCGCAGCAAATGGTGCAACCTATATGGTTCCTTCCCCCGATTTAAAGGGTTCCGGAACAATTACTTGACAGTATCATTTTGCTCAAGATTCTACATACAAAGTACAGCTCAAATATCCAACGGGGCTGCAGGACAGAACCTTGAATTCTCGAACATAGTATCGCCGAGTCGCGCGTAAAAGTGCGCATACGCGGTTCTGATGATCAGCCAAAATCTGGCACACCTTACAAACACGAGAGGCCAGATCGTTGCCCGCTGGCAGAGGCGCCCGGGTGCGAGTGTGTGTGTGTGTGTGTGTGTGTGTGTGTGGAGGCTGCAGATAAGCACCGTGGCATTTCTGCAGCTGGCCGTGTAAGTTCAACGCGCAGCGGGCACGTCAACCCAGCGGAGCGGAGCGCGTGCTGAAGTGACAGCTCCCGCTGACTCGTGCACGATTTGCCTTTACCCCACGAGGCTCTCCGGCTTTCGTTTTCCCGCATTGTGAGCTCGTGTGAGCCGACAGGTCATTTGCTTAGGCGTTTTGTAGCAAAGGCAAAAAGCTGGATGATCGGTGTCAGTCACGAGCCTGCTGGATGGACGCTCTGATCCGACTGAATGATCCGACTGTTGCCATGATCACCTAGACGACAGACCACGCCCCCTGACAACGAGATGACAGACAATTCGCCTTTGGTTTGTCGTCTCCAACCAGAACTGCGCACAGGAACGCACGAGGCTGAAGCTGCACCTCAGATCGAGTGTGTTTAGTGGAAGTTTGTGACCTGTCGTGGTAGTCATACTGCTTAACACGAGCTCCTGTAGGTCCAGCACTTCTGAATCGGGGTGAAGTTGCATCTCAGATTGCAGACATGTGTTTATGTCAAGTGGTCTGAAGTGTGCTCAATACCGTGGTAATATGCAGTGGTGCTCGAACCCCTTGGTGGTCATAAAGGCACTATAATAACTGCTAAGAGGCTCCTGCTGCTGTTCAAAGTAAGCTGGACTAGCAGAAGCTCTAACATGCTCTACTTAAACACCTACCAATTTAATTTGACCTTGACACCCTCTGAATGTTCAGTTCCGACACCAAAACAGACAATTTGGGTAAGTGTATCATTCTAGGACAGCCCAGTGGCGCGCTAGTTACCATGGTCACCTCACAGTTCCAGCGTACCTGGTCATGTGCCCTACAATACACTGGCACCCTGTCTATATCTACCTCGTGCCCTGCGTCTCCAGCTTGGCACCAGATTTCCCACAATCAGACTAATGTTAATCAGATGAATAAATTAATGATGTTCCTTTATTTTGTGCATTGACAGCATAAATAATGGTACGGGTACAGGGTACACCTGTGGTCTGTGCCACATGATCACCCCCAGACTTGAGGTGTACTGGGGGCTGTTGATACATGTTGTTTTCATTTCTATATTGTTCTTACTTTGGGTGCAGGTAACGCATTTACACACCGAACCTTACAGCTACAGCCTCACCAGATTTGAGGGATACCTCAATATTATACTAATAATTTGACTACATTACCCACAGTGCTTCTTGTTATGTGTGTTGCTGTAGCAACACATATTGTTATCCGAGTTTTTATTATTCCACCAATTTTCAGTCAGTATCTCCTCCTAGAGCTTTCGACATATCGACACGGGACAAACGCCGAAACGTCCGGGATGTTCAGGAGAAGT
>JAUZSU010133036.1:0-16443 GCA_034780255.1 Parotocinclus maculicauda
ATATACACACCTTACACTGCTTCTGTTAGATCGTTCAGCAAGCCTTATATGACTTATATGTTTTGATATTGAAAAGGGTTGGATCCCGCCTTGCACCCTGTGCTGCTGTTCAGTCAACGCTTTCTCTGCTTTCTGACAATTTTAACAAAATGTGACACAAAAGAATTTAAAGCATGTTGCTTCAGGTGTGTTTAATAGAAGCTTAGGTGATAAACTTATTTGTCAATCAGAGAATGATATAAAAGCCTAACACTGCTTTTAGCACCTGATCCTAACTGTTTTATTTACGATGATCATTATGTCAAGCATCCTCTTTGGCTGCTTATCATTATATGTGTGTTATGCATTAATGGCCAACAACAAGTTGATTCAAGCATTTTCTTAATATATTTTTTAAGTTGCAGAAAACTGATGCGCCAGCTCCACGGTTTAGAAGAAAACCTAGACAACAGACAGCATTTTCATCCAGCACCAGCGAAGCATCCTCAAACTCTTCCCACTCCTACCACAGCAGGACAGATCACTTGTTCTTGGAGAAGGAGTCAGTGACAACTTTAAAAAGTTTAAACAACACCACAGCTGAAAGCAGTCATAACAACGCACTGCTCAGCCAGACAGCCAATGGTGTGAGTAACTCTGCCACAGTAGACGGTAAAAAAGATGATGACCGAGGAAATGTATCCCAAATCTTGGGCAGTGATATGGTAATTGTCAGACCCAACTTACTGACAGAGGAAGAAACCATTCAATTACAACAATATAAGAGCAACTCTCTTTCGTTCAGCTCCCCCCAAAGTTCAGATCTACAGTTACCCTCTGAGCTCCGAGACCTGCCTCACTCTGACATAGTCAGTTTGACCACCGATTCTCATCTGTCTGTCTCTTGCTGTCGTGTCTTCAGAGAAGATGCTTTGCTGCTTGTACTCTTCCTTTATAACCTATCAAAGACTCAACTCCGTGACGTAGCAGTTGAACTCAGCTGTCAACACCTGAAGGTATGGCTCATACAAGAGACTGACTTTCAATATTTAAGGTCCAAATAACAGTATTCTTAAAGGATTTTGATATTTAGGCAATAATAAATCAAAATCAATTTAATGGCTATATTATAGATTGCTTTCTGTTCATGGTTATTACAGTCAACTAACTCTAAATAAATAAAACAGTTTTTCTTCTTAAATTAAAATGGGAAGAAAAATGACAGATCAACTAATTGCGAATCAAGGATAAAACAAGATGAGAATTACTTTCCTATTTTAGGAAACAACATAGTGCAACCATTCATCAATAGATTATCTTATTTACTTATTCTAGTCAGGGTTGTGCGAGTGCATTCCTCTTTAAATATCAGAGACAAGCATAATTCTGTAAATCACATTCTGTTGTTAAAAGTACTCCTTAAATACGATTTATGCATTTATAGAAAACAGGTTAAGGTTGTCTCTACATTAAGTCCAATGTGTCTGTCTGCAGTAATGTTAATTATAATTGTTACTAAATATGAACAGTCCTTTCTAACAGAGTTTTTTTATGTCTTCTGATTGCATTTGAGAGAAAGGAAACCGCTTCATTTGCTTCCAAAAGTTACGTTACCTTAGTTTGACTATAAGGCTATCATATAATCATTTTATGCTGTCTAGTATTTAATTTTATATTTTACAAAATATAGGATGCTATTTATTAATCTATAAATTAATGATAATGTATGTAAAAGTCTTGATCCCGACTTGGCTCTAGCGATCTTGACTACCATACTACTTTATGTATAATAATTTTAGATTAAATAAGAGTAAGTTATCATCACAATAGGTGACACGTTAATTTTAAATTTCTGTAAATGTCAGTAAAATTGCTCTCTACAAACTCTTCAAATATAATTTTCTTAAGACTGCCAGTTTGAGAGGCAATGTGATGGACCATCTGGATAGCAGAAATTCATCAGTGTGCCATTACGCTCTGTTGATGGAGACGCCTCACATTCAGGTGACCTTCACAGGATCCATGTTGTACCACACACAGCCTGGACGTTTGCACACACTGCCCTTCTGCGGCAAGCTTTCCATCACCGACTTTATCAGGTATTAACTGCAATGACCACAGCACTGTTTACAATGATTTTTGCATTGCCAATCTGTTTACTGTGTTTCACTGAAGAGACAATTTAAACAGAGATTTTTTTTCTCATTTATGACCTTTAGTGATAATTTTTTTTCATATTTTAATGCAAGGTCAAATGAATCTGTTTGTAAAAAAAAAAAATAAAAAAAAATCTGAATCCTTCTTTTGTATTTTTAAACTTTTTCAATAGGCCCCTGGTACTGAGCACAGAGGACTATGGAAAACTGTGGCCGTCCTTTTGTAATGATGTGAAACAGAACCTGGAACTGCTTACAGATGTTGCCAATCCTGTTATAGCTACACTTAAAGTCCTGCAAAACAATCTTCAGCTGCACATAGTAGATGTCATTGGTAAGAAGGAGCCCAATAAATATATATGATCTATTCTTAGCAATGGGGACAACTTGCAATGCAGTAGATAATTTAGTTGATTTTCTGGGTAGCCAGTTTAACTTTTGGAAAGATTTTTGGAGAAAAGAGTTCTGTACATAAGCTGTAACTTTACATACAATATATCAAATTATGTTAAATCCTGAACAAATTGAACATGTCCAAATACAGTTTGATAAAGTACATTTTAGTCAAATGCGTGGAGTCATGTAATAATTTGATTCAAGTTTGTAAACACCCGAAAATGGAAAACATGACCATTAGTATGGACTATGGAGTTCTTCAAAAGCATTTACCTTTCACTAGATTGTATTACATGGCTGTGAGGTCAGACTATACAATAAGCCCTGGCTCAGTGTTGCTATTTTAATTCATCTGATGGAGTGAATATCAGGACTCTGTGTATGATGGCTATATATGAATGTGTTGGATTGATAGTCCGAAAGGTGTTCAGTACAAGCCAATCTTCTGATTCTGATTGTTGGTGGAGGTACCATTCCAGTATGCTTCATAGCATTGATTATGGCTGAAATAACGAAAATAGCTAATTAGCAGTGGTATCTATATGCAGTTTGTGAATAGTAACAGTCAAAGCCATGCAAACATGAAGTGTACAGTTTTTTTTTTAATGTTGCACAGATGTAACTACTAAAGACTGAGTGTTTTAAAGGACTGTGTGTTTTGTAAAAGATTACATTAAATGACCCAAACAGCCCCCAGTGGAGGTGTCTCTGACTAGAATCATTATAACTGATAAATTTGATAACAAATTGTATTCTCCTCTCAGGTACAGAAGGCATTGTGGCTTGTCGTCTGCTCCGTGGTGCTCCCTGTCTAATGCATTGCCGTGTGCATGGTGCCTCTCTGGCTGTTTGGCTGCGTTCCCCTCTGCCCTCCTTCACAGAATGCCTCCTTTTTTGCTGTCAGAGAGCCCTCCAAGAAAACTAAACTATAAGACTTTTGTCCATTACTCATACTGCAATGTCTTAAAACCTTCCTTCTGCCATGGAAAAACTAAATCAATCATATGAATGAAGAAACCTGTCTGTGGATGTGTTGCAGACAATAAGATATTCCCCCAAAATAATGACTGATTGTAAAGCAATCTATATTAACTTTCTCTGTCGAATGCACCGCTTTATAATGATATTCTGATTTAAAGGGATGTCACATTACAGGTGTATATAAAATACATATTTATTGTATTTAAAATGTTGAACTTCTGCTTGTTTCTTTCCTCCTGTTGCTCATTTGCTCGTTTCTTTACTTCCTATCCATAAAAAACACACAGAATATTCACTTCAATTTGATACAGTTTAATGACAGCAGTCATTTAGAAAAAGCAGTTTTGGTTATATTATGAAAGCCTTTTTTAAAGCTGCAAAGCAATGATGGGGTTTCACAAAACACAAAAAATATAACCATGCATTTAAGTCAGTTTGTTACAATTTCCAATACATTCAGTTTTAGGTCATTACTAAAATACTAAATCTAATATGTTCTTTAAATGTGTATAGTATTTATAAAAAGTAGTGTGTATATTAATATATAAATACTATGGATAGTTTTAGTTACCAGATACCTTTTAGTTTAGTTACTAGAAGTTTAGCAGTTTTCTGTAATAATTAGACCAAAAGGGCAATATGTTAGTAATTAATTATATTTAGAGCAGTAAGGGCAAATATATACTTGTCGTGTTTAATCTGCCATTGTGATTTTTAATATTTTACTATCACCATCATGTTGCTTCATTTAGTTCTTGTACAAGTACAGAGACAGAAATGTTGATTGCTCAAAACTCAGCGTGTAGTTCTGGTCACAGGCAGCTATATAACCAATTGTAGGTGTTTTGCCACAAGATGGCACAAAAGTTCTGACCCCACTGCCATATAAAAAGGCTCCCAGAGGCTGCTTCTGGGTAATGTCATCTTTAAGAGCAAGACGTGCTGGAGTCCCAGCTGGTCAAATAAATCCTCGATTGACAATAAATCTGGTGACTGGACAGGCCTAATCTTTGCAGGAGACATTCCTGGGGAACCATTACTGTGCTTTGACAGACATTACCATGCTGAAACCTGCCAGTTGGCCCTGCTATTAGAGGCTATTAGTGTCCCTCATAAAGGGCGACCAACAGCGATGACTCCACAGAACATCACACCAGCGGTTGGGCAGTGCATCCCTCCACAACAAAGGCAGGATTGTAGTTCTTACCACAACATCTCCATATACAAACCCTGTGACAACAAGTTTCCTTCTGTTAATGGTCCACACAGAGACAGGGGTGTGTAGTAAAGGTTACACCTGTGTCTGGATGGTGGACAACAAAGCTGAGGTAACTGCTTAGGCTTAATGGCGGATCAAAAGACCCTCTCTACTGGGGGTCTGTCTGGGCCATCCAGAGCCTGTTCGCAATTTGTATTGGAACCAGCTAGGTCAGAACGGCCTTAGATTGCAAGCAGTTTGTCAATACGACCATCTTGCTTCTCTCATTCCAATGATGAAACCCCTATCAAAGTCTGTCAACAGTCAGCTATCTCACACCAAGAGACTAAGTGTTTAATTAGAGGGCATCTGTCATCCTTTACATATCTGCTTATAATTTCATGCTAGGTTTTGCAGAATTCTGACAATTCTATCTGGGTGCCTTATTTATTTTTGTTAGTAAGTGTATGTCAGGAAGCCCGAATGGTGGGTTTTTGTTTTGTTTTGTTTTGTAAATTTTAATGCAAATTTTGTAACTGTAATGATGTAATGTAATACAAATCATTCTGGCATTATACATGTGTTATTTTCTGATGAGAAAAGAACAAAGTATATGCCAAAGGAATCACTGATACTGGAGGTAATGGATGTTTTATCTGTTAAATATTGTTACCCCTTGCAATTATTGTGGAACACCCAATCATTGATGTTTTTCACCCAGATTTTTCTTTGATATGACAGAAACAATTATTGGTTAATAGTTGAAAACTCTGCAAAGCATAAATCAAACAAATATATATAATAGGTGATAAATATTATTTTAATGAATTAATTATTTTTTTCCAGATCAAGTTTAATCACTCAGTTTTGAAGAAAACCCATCAAACAACAAAACATGACGATAAGTATTTTTTGTGCTTCCTCAGGCTTTTATGAACACTTTCCATCAAAGACTTAATGATTGAAAAACAATACTCCAGTATTAGAAAGCTAAAAGATTGATATTGCAGGAAGCACTTATGGAACAGTGTTTTAATTTTCAATCTTATTAAGATCCAGACTGCTTGCTGGCCATGTCACTGAGTTTATATGTCTTTCCTGAAGACAGCTTTACCCTTTGCTATGTGCTATTTTCTACTGTTTCAGCGACAATACACCTGTGCATTGACTGTTGAGGTAATGCTTGCTGATCCTTTACCTGATATGACACTTCATATCATAAATGCTTGGGGACATGTGTTTGTTTTTTCAGGCAGTTTTCTTTATATATGTATTTCAGATGACACCGAACAACTGTTTTGACATCGTTTTCTTCCAATTTCCAAACATCATTTTCTTTCTGCCAACGCATTGATTCATTGCTGAATAATTTCATCCAATCATACACACTGCATGATTGTTTCTTTTTAGCCCATCATAATCTTATTTTCTTCTGTTCAATGTCAGTTCTTTTTATTTGGCTTTGCAATTTCATTTAGCTATTAATTTTTATGTGTTCAAAGCATACTTTTTTGGGTTTTCTATACTGACACTTAGACCTCTTTCTTAGGCCATCAGTATGTTTTCCTTGTAACCTTTCCATTTTATCCATGTTGCACCATAATTCAGATATAAGGAATCCATGTTGCACCATAACTCAGATACTATGAATTATTTTGCCACAAAATAATGATCTGTTTTATAATAATTTTCATTGAATTGACTACTTTCCTATTGAGGCCATGTTTACTTTCAATTAGATTTAAAAAAACAGAAATGCAGATTAAAGATTTTATTTCCTCAATATTGAGTGATTACATTTTTACTGTGGTTGATCTGGAAAAAAAAGTCTGAGCTATACTTTATGAAGCCAGAATGTTAACCTACTAAATTAAATTGTTTGGCGTCATGTCAATGATTTATTTGATATTAAGTAAAAGGCTGACGAACATCCTGGAAGTGTGATGATTCATTAATTCTTCTCAGAAGTTTCATGTCAATGTTGGTCAGTTTTTGAATTTTGTATGACCCATATTGCTACAAATATGACAAATTTTGTTCCAAGTTATCAAATTGTCAAGGATTAGAAACCGGCTCTAACCGGCCACATTGTAACACTTCAGTAAATTCACTGTTTATCCCTCTAAGTAATCTTTAGTTTTGTATTGTAGAGCCTGCTTATTGTTTCTTCCCTGATATAGCGTCTGGATGCAGTGTCAGTCTTGGCTTAGGTTACGAGGTATGAATCTCATAGTCAAGCTTTGTATGTCCTTCTCCACAGGCTGCTGGGAAAGGTTGTTGGTCTGCCGTATTGTGTTGACAGTACAGCCGGGCTGGGCAGACACTGTGTACTGCGACAGCAGCGTCACCAATATGGCTTTCATCATCACCATGGCGATATGCTTCCCGACACATGCACGTGGTCCACAGCCAAATGGCTGGAAGAAACGACTCGGAACCTGTAAGTTCAGAGAAACCTGTAAGTTCAGCATGCACATCAAAAAATATGCCCACACTTGCTTCAGGGCTTGCAAAGGTTAGTTAAGCTAGAGTAGATGGATATAGTTTATAACATATTTTCATTCCCCTTTGAACTATGTTTACATACAGTTTTGTTATAATATTTGTCAAAATTTATTTGGCCATTTGTTTTTGATGCATTGATGATGATTTTGATTGTCTTATCTACTACATCTTCAAAGGTCTGATATTCAAAAGAAAAAGAAAAACCTGTAAACTCACTCATTACTTTATTAGATACACCTCTACACTCACTGTCCATTTTATCAGTTTGACTTACAGAAGCACTTTGTAGTTTTACAATTACCGACTATGGTCCATCTGTTTCTCTACATACTTTGTTAGTCCCCTTTACTCTGTTATTTAATAGTCACTGCAGTGACACTGATATGGTGGTAGTATGTTAGTGTGTGTTTTGCTGATATGAACACAGTGCTACTGCTGGAAATAGCCCACCAGCCATAAGTTTTCAGCCACCAGAATCCTGTAGGCAGTGCCCCGTGAGCAATGATGAAGGATGGCCAACACAAACTGTGAAAGAACAGCTGCTGCCTCTGACTACATTTTTAAGGTGGAGCATTGTGATAGATGTGTCTAATAGCGTGCACAAGTGACTGAGCACAATGTTTGAACTAATTGTACCAGCTCAAGACACACTAACACACCACCAAAACATCAATGTCACTACAGTACTGAGAACGATCCACCTGATCTGTGCTGGGTCGCTGGGGGTCCTGACCATTAAAGACCATAGTAAAGGGGGTGAACAAAGTATGTAGAGAAACAGATGGACTACAGTCTGTAGTTATAGAACAAAGTGGATCTATATGTGGAACTGATCAAATGGACGAGTGTAGAAACAAGGAGGTATACCTAATAAAGTAATTGCTGAGAGAATTTTCGCTGCTTCTGTCATCTGAACAAATTAATGACAACTCACATTGTAATCAAAGTTTTCCAAACTGAATTCAGTGGGTTTGGGGAAGAACTCCGTGCTTTTATGCATCCGGCCAATGTTAAGAATGATGTTTGTCCCCTTTTTCACTCTGTAGCCATCAATGTAATCATCTTCCAGAGCTCTTCTCATAATAAAATCCACCACAGGATGGAAGCGCAACGACTCCTTTATAAACCCCTCCATCACTTTTAACTTTGGGATGTCAGCCATCTCCACTTCCCGTTCACCTGAAAACCACATCTTTTTTTCAGTGATTAAGATTATATTTATTATTAGATTTAATTCTTTAACATTGCCTTATATTTTGTACTGAAGGTGGTTAGTAAGTAGACACTTACCTAACCTATCATTAGCTCTGCTCATTCTCTGTCTACTCTAAAACCTAAGTATCATCGCCACCTTAGATTCTTTACCGCTCATCTAGGTAAGACGCTTACCTAGCAGAGAGTGCATCTCCTGTACTATAAGCTGCTCCACAGCTGGATTCTCCTTTAATAGCACCAGCATGAAGAATAGACTGATGGACAGAGTATCTGGTGCTGCAATAACCATTTCGAGCACACACTGCCTCACTTCGTCCACTGACAGTTCTCCGTGATTCTGAGGGGGAAAAATACAAACATACATAGCCTCTAGTGTGCTCCTTTTAGTTTTTGTAGACATCTGGCCTTTACAGCATAAACAAACCTGAGCAAATATTAACTCCGTCGCAAAGTCTATGTCATCCAGTTTCTCCGTGGCATTAATCATGTTGCGCTTTTGCTCCACAAGCCTCGCCATCTCTTCCTGTAATTCCTTCCTACAAGAGAATAGCTCTGGTTAGAATGTACATGGATGTGACAAAACAATTTTAAGATACATGTTTTGCAGAGAACTGACGCTGCTTCTTGATGTTTTTTATACATCCAGCCTAGTCTGAAGAAAATGTCTGGCTGGATCAGGACTGTTTGCCAGGTGTCAAAGTACTTGTGGATTTTCATCAGCATCCCTTTTTCTGTAACAAGAGAGATGATGAAACTTTGGCTGGTATTATTAGGGTTGATTACAGATTAGTCCTGATTAATGGCCTCATGATACCCTCTGTAACCAGAGGGAATCATGAGGCCATGTCACCCAGCTTAAAATGCCACCCCATGTTTCTGCTTTTAAACACAGTAAATACAAAATAGACATATTCAGTGATATACTTGATATTCTTACCAAATTTAAAGTAATTCCATGAGAACACTTTTAAAATATGGCTTGAAATGTATATCTTGTAGTTGAAAAGCTTATACGTACCGTTAAGAGGAATTCGGAGGAACAGTCTGTTTGAGATGTCCACCACAATACAACGCAGCAAGTTCAGAACATCCACCTGGCCAGAGGAATCAGTGAGATCACACAGGACACCAAGGTGCTTATTGGTGGCACTGACACACACTCCCACTGTTTTTTGAAGACCAGGGCCGGTTAGAGCTGCACGTATCCATACACAACCATTGTAAATGTGATTGGCGTTCCTATTGGTTGTATTTAGCAGACAAACAATCTGAGATCCTGAACAAAATATTCACCTTTGGCAAAATATGTGCGGACCTTTCGCCAAAGCATGACATTACTGTTGAAGATAACACCTTGTTCATCCATACCTATACACTGCAGCCCACTTTTGCTAGCAAACCTGGCAATGTAGTTACTGTTCTTTAGAACGTGATATACAGCAGTGGCCCTGAAACACAGTTTTAAAAAATAGTTTTGGATGTTAGGAGTAAGTGCTGATGTTTTAAATTAAGTATTTAGTTCACTTTTTTCAGCTCACTTGCTTAGAATGAGAGTCTCCTCTCCATGGATCCAAACACGAGCAGTGCAGCCATATTTCTCATTGTAGTAATTGCATGCTGTGCCAATACCAGTCCACAAAAACCTTAAATAGCTCAGAATAGGGCCCATTCCCAGTAACCAGCAGGGACCTGGATAAAACAATGAAACTGTTGCATTTCATTACCTTAATTCACAAGCTTTAAAAAAAAGTTCATAACGTTTGCTGTTCCATTACATCAATGTGCTTTTTTAAACCAAAAATGACCTGAAAATGAGCTATTGATTCTCTGCCAGCACCTGACAGCTTAGTGATATGAAATGCATTCCATCATTTTTTCTATCCAGTAAACAAGTTGCAACTCACCTGGAATGGTAGATCTTTTCCTACTTTTGTAGGCTGTAAGTACAATCAGTAGAACAAACAGCACAAATGTTGCCATCGCTCCTGAACTCATCCACTCAGCTGCAGCTGTGATACCAGGAAGATTATGTAGCTCCATCCTAACAGACCCTGTATACACACTAAGCCCCACACCCTTTAGTTACCATTTAAATATTAAATTCAAGTATCAAGAAACCTTTGATGTAAAGTACAATTAAGAATCAGTAGTTTTACTTTATATCCTGGACTAAATCCTTTAGTCTTATTCGTTTGGCTTATTACAACCGTGATAGTGGGTGAGATGGTCCTTGAATGAAGGGAAATTTGAAAGGAATTGGCAGGCACTCAGCCAATTTATAGAGTCCTTCAAATCAAAGACTTAATGTAGTTGGAAAACAATCCAGGAAAATCTCCCCCAAAATGCAATCAAACTCCTCGTGTCCTTGAGTGTCTTGTTTGATGATTTGATGTGGAGCATTTAATTAAAAGACAGATGGTACAGAAAAGAAAAAAAAACTTTAATCACTTTCACCTGTGCTAGAGTTGTGTTTGGAAGGACTAGAGGACAATAACTTGTATATAATACTCACCTCACAAATTATTGAGGGTGCCAGTCCAAGAGAGAATCACTGGCTGCACTTGAAAAAAGGACTTGGTGTTAACACTTGAGTAATTGTAGTTCCAGTAAATATTAATACTTATATGTTCTAACCCATTTCTATTAATTGAGTATTGTATTAATACACTATCATATAAAATACACAATACAATATTTGATTATTATTATTATAATAAGTAAACAATCAGCAAAAATCTGATTACCTGGAGAGTAAGGAGTCTTCTGCAGAATGGAGTACCTTCACAAACATCCTTCATGACACAAGGCTTCATGAGGTGGGTCTGACTGAAGTTGGATGTCTCCTCATTTTAAAACTGGTCACTTTAAACACGTCTTTAGAGGAAAAAGACTTGTAAGCCTTTTATTTCTCCCTGTTGCTTGGTTACAGGCCATTGTTTGTTTGACAAGCCATTGCAACCCCAGCCTTTTCTGCCTGTTGTTCAGTGTCCAAACTACATGAAGAAGGTAGACTAAAGAAATTATGAGTATGTGTCAGTGCCCCTTTTCTTTTCTTCTGTTTTTTCCTTGTTCCTTTTGGGGTGTTTTATTCAAATTTGCCTTTGTCCTTTTCTCTAACTAATCCTTCATTTGAAAAGGCATTTGAGGAGGCAGGTCAGGCTGACCTATCACTGCATGAATGAACTGAGCTTTTTTCTCTTGTAAAGACGAGAGGAAGGGAACCAATTGCTGCTTGAATGCTAGTTAGACATGAAAATGTATTCCTTTCATTACGTCATCCATATGAAAAAAAGTATTTGATTTTGTTGTGATTCAATCACAGAAAGTTGTATCACAGCGATTTTTAATTAACCAATTAATCATGTAATAGTGATAAAAGAGATTTTGACAAATATCTTGTTTATTTGTGAAATTTTAAAGCACACAGAGGTACAAACTTACAGAGGTACAAAAGGTAAAAGTAGTGGGTGTTCTACATGCATGTAAAAATTGATGTAAAATGGTCCAACAGTCCAACATATCACAACATACAAATGTATTATTGTACAGCATTATTCCAAGAACAACTGAATTAATCTTTTCCTTATTTATATGTCAAAGCCTCCCAGCTGGTTACAACATTTTCTACACATTTTCTCACTTCCAGGAAAACTCTCAACAGAAGACCTTTTTTCTTCGACAGACCGATGAGTTTAAACGTTGTGGGCCTTTTGAAATGGCCATGTTTCCTTTTAGGTAAATGATTATATTTCCTCCTCTCCAAATTACCCTTTTATGATTATTGGGTATTGATTTTATGATCAGATACCAAAGGGCACTCATTATATGTATCACATAGCTTACACCCAACAGTGCATTATGCCTATAAAAACAGGATCACACAGATACTAAAGCAACATCATTATACTCTGTACCCAGTACAATAAGTCATCATCATGACAATTACAATCATGTTACTATTTATTCTACAACACTTATGAATGTAAGTTACTGAATCATTTTCAAACTCTTACCTGTTTCTATGCCTATTGCACAACGCTCGCCAAACGTATTCATAAACAATTTAAGCAACTTGAAAGCTTAAAATGTATATTTAAAAGTCACAAAAACAAACCAGAAAGAACTGTGGAAAACTATAATTCAATATCATGTTCAACCTCTTCATACTCTTCCCCCTGATCTTCCCCCTGATCAGTGTCTTGCTCGCCACTGTCATGAATGACAACTTCATCCTTGTCATTGGGGTCGATATCTTCTTTGAACCATACGGCTTTGTAGCCATCTTCCATGCGCCGTTCCTTGGTGAGGATGGGTTTCACCTCTTTTTCACTGTCTGAGACATTTAGGCTGCTGGTGTCAGTGGGAGAAGTGGTGCTATGAGCATTACTGTTGTTCTGCACGGCTAGAACACTGCCCTGACTCTCTGTTACCTCTGGAACTTTGTGGCTCATCTTTAGCCCTGTTGACAGTGGTAAATCAGCTTCCTCCTTTGAATTCACAATGTGGCTATCATTCTGAAAGCCCTCGTTGGTGTACTGTACTCCCTCTTTAGGACCACCTGATCTCCCACTTAGCTACAGGCACCAAATAGGGCACAAATAAGAAACTTGTATTACATATCAATCTAGACAAACCTCAAATTCACAGCTATACTGTAGATATAGCCTACAGGAAAAAGCTATAAGAGTACATGCCAAGCAACTGAGCCATTTGTCAATAAATGGTACATAATGTAAAATGCTTTTAAAGCACTTTGTCCCTGATTTACTAAACTCTTTGGATTCTAGACGGTTACTGAAGCAGTGTGCACTCATGCAGTAACTTAGTTTGGGCATTGCTAATAATAGCATAAACAAACCTGAGCAAATATTAACTCCGTCGGAATAGTGTTGTAAATGTTTCATTTTCAAATGTTTTCATATTTTGGTGATTGTAAGGGGCTTACATTGCTGCGGAAGATGCTGGCTTCAGATAGCTTCCTCAAGTTGGTGTTGTAGCGTCTGATATTGTATGCCAAGAAACCAATGACAGCAAAGCACAGAATCAGCACTATGGCCAGACTCACTCCCAATGCTAACATGTCCTCTGTTCTGTAGTCACCAATTCGTTTAGGCAGTTCATCTGAAAGAGGAGCCAGGGTGCACACTAAGGTCTTTTCACTTAAAGTAAGAGGAATCACAAGATGCAATACATTTTTGATCCAGGTTACAACATGCTCATTATTGTATTCCTTATTGTCAAACTATCATGGATTTTCATAAATAATAATAATAATAATGCATTAAATTAGCTATTGTGCAAGCACCCAATCGCAAAAGCAACAGCAGAGATTACACATGCAGCAATCATCCATATATCATCTGAAGGGAACTTATGAAGTGTGAGTGTACACACACATGTTCTTATCTGTCTGTACCTGTATAAGAACTGGCAGAGGTATCATAATCAGTAGTAACAGTGTCTGTGTTGGAAGTGCTCTCTGTTATGTCGGTAGTTATGGGAGTGCTAGTAGCAATATCTGTGCTCGTGGTGGGCATGTCCGTAGAAGTGAGAATCCCTAAAGGAAAAGCAGTTACATCCATCACGGCTTTTGCATTCCAACCAATTTGAGGACTTGTTTACACACATTACATAACCAAGTTGATCAGCAATTCATAGTAACTCCCATTTGATTACATTTATTATTTTAGGTCGGGACTCGTTTCTCAAATTGGTTGGAAAGAAAGAGGCCAGCCCACAATCCAATTTCTGCAAGAATGTCGCAAAAGCAAGCAACATTTCCAAGATGTTGTATATATTTAGGTTTAACTTAATAATCTTGATATTGGTTTCTATAATGCTAGGTTCTATTATGGGTTGAAGGTTTGTAAAATGAAGTATTTCCATCAGCATGCAATGTTTATCTGTTTTTACCCGGTGTAACTTCTACAAAAAGATCTGCTGTGCTGAATTCATTATTAGTTGAATCAACTGCTCGCATCTATAACAAAAACAAAACAACAATACACATGTAATAACGAACAAGCGCTCAAGTCTAGTTCAAGGTTGAAAATGGTCAAATTTTTACCTGTAATTCAACATTGCCAGGAGGAATTGCTCTCATCATAAGTATGAAGCCCTCTGTAGTGATTTTAAAGTCACTGCTGCCTGTAACTTCGTATCTAATGTTGGGATTTATTCCCTACAATGAGAGCCACGTTCACTGTTAAATGTGCAACTTTTTTACACTTAAGGTATGCTAATTAACAGTCCTGTATAACTAAGTAATTTTTTTTTTTATTTAAATGTTGTGGTGTGCAAAAAGTAAATGAGTCAATTAATCATGAACAGCTATCATTGGTCAATCTATAACAGCTGGCAATAATTTGAAATAATGAAATTACCACACTTAAAGGATGACCCAGTTGTTTACTTTGTAACAAATAAACAAATCACAGATATGAAATAAAAATATTTTGCATTTAAGACCTGTGAAGCATGTTTTAAACTAATTAAATTATATTTATTAAGTTGTGTCTATAGTTGGGTGTAAGTATAAAACATTATAAAGACTATAAAAGAAATCATGGGTAAAACAAAGTAGATTAGAGTTATATTAATGTGCCTTACAAATGGGTGTTAATGTCAATGTTTGTGCCAACACTGTAATTGATGAAGACAAGAGGGCTTCCATATGAAAAAAGACAATTGAAAACAAGCACTAACACCTGAACCGAAGAAAACAAAGCTTCTGCACTGTTATGGGGGGGTACCCACACACAATTTACTGTTTTAACCTTTATGTTGTGTATTGTAATGTTTTATCATTATTATCTAATATACAGTAGCTTTAAGTGCAATACATGCTTATTGGATGGGGTTTATTGTTCCTCCTGCCTGCAAATAATTGTGATTTTTATTGTTGATTAATTAAATTTCATTGTTTGAGGTCACAAGAGCATAATGTTTAGCTATTACATAAAAATCTTTTGACGCATATCTGTGTAGTAGACTGGAAGTCATTAGAAATCAATTTGAAGTCAAAATACAATCTTTTCTTTTCTTTTTTTTTTTTTTGTTAAAGCTTGTCTTGACATTCACTAGACCTGCATTATAATGATCTTAATTATGAGCAAGTTTCAAAGCTTACATTAAAGAAGTCTGCATCCATGGCTTGAACCTGAAGAGGTTTGTTAATGGACTTGCTTTCTAGCACCAGGCTGCCCACACCTGCTTCTTCTGAGATGATACCCTCGTAACTGGATTTGACAAACACTGGTGGATTCTCACTCTTATTTACCACTTGTAGTGTGACTTTTGTGATGGCAAACATGTCTGGGGTATCTCTCTCATAAGCCTGAAGAGTGGATATAAAATAATTTGACTTTGGTCACATAAATAAACCTAGCATGTTCAACTTGGAATTTATGTACTTTAATTAGTTACATTTAAGTAATGACCATCTAACCAATTTTTTACAGCTGGTATATATATGTACTTTAATACATATGTAATTAAATATATTCACAAAATAAACAATTAAAATTTTCCTTACCATTACTTGCAGTTCAATGGGTCCTGGTGCATTCATTGGCTTCGTCATAGTAATACTTCCACTATTTTCATCAATACTAAATATTTCATTTACATTTCCTGTTTAGGACAAAGATTCAAGTCAAGAGTGCTACATGAAATAAGGTAGAAATAAGCTACTTCAGAAATATTATACAATTATACAATACATATTATAAAATAACTAAAAATGTCTAACCTCCCATAATTTTGTATAAGATTGGATCATTCCTTCCATTATCTCCATCAGTCGCGTATACTTGATTAGGCTCCAGGGGCAAAGCACCAGTCTGCGAAAGCAATGGTCATTCCGAATATCAAATCTTGTATATTTGGGTGGCTCAGTGGATAGCACTGCTGCCTCACAGCAAGAAGGTTCTGGGTTCAATCCCAGGGAGTAACGGCCAGGGTCCTTTCTGGGTAGAGTCCTTTATGTGTGTGTTTACTCTGGGTAATTTGGTG